>WEIV01013162.1:3128-68102 GCA_013390005.1 Calyptomena viridis | reverse complement strand
AACAACCCAAGTATTCTTCCTGAGATTCTTCTGTTTTCCAGTTACCTGGAAAGTAATTTTCATAATGAAACTACTCTGGATTTCTGAACACCATCTAGAAACATTCTGTAGTCTTTCCTTAACTAGATAGTTTTGTCATGTATTTCAGTGCTTTGAGCTACAACTTTTTTTTTACCATGTGCTTACAGACACCTTTACTTAACTATTCTGATGGAATTTGATTTTGTCTGTGGCTCAATTTTGCAGTATTTGAAAGGAAGTGCTAATCCACTTGACCATCAGATGAATAATGAAGAAATTAGTACTTCTGAAAACATAATGGAAATAACGTATAGTACTTGTTAAGGAACAAGCTGGTTTGAGTACCATAAAATTAAACAACGTGAAATGAATAAACTTCGTTTTCACCCTCGTTTGTGCTACCAGTGATTTCCAAAGCCACCAGTGCTGTGTTTTTGTGTGTATACACACAGTTAAGTTCTTTAGAAAGTAATTATAAAATGTTAGGGAGATGTGAAAATATTTTAAATGCTGAACTGTAATAACGGTTGGATGTTATTAATATGGTTGACACTCAAATCAGGGGTTTTTTTATTCTGTAGGCATTTTAAGTCAGAAACATAGCAAGAGGGATGCTTTGGTCATGTTATGGAAGGTAAAGCAGGACTGAGATTAATGAACACATGGTTAGTTAGTCCATTCCCTTAGGTTTCCTGTGGTAACTTCTAAAAACATAACTGACACTGAGAAACCTGCTGGCACTTGTGCTAAGCTGCCTGTACTGGCTGTACTAATGCACCCAGATGTACTGAGTCCCCTGCAGTAACCAGGGTAATGTATTATACTATAAAGGAAGCACAACAGAAAACTCTGCATTCTTACTGTAGCCGTGTGACAAGCAGTTTATTTTAGCTTATAACTTCATGAAGAACTTCGTAGAAAATGTAAATGTAGAATTTTAATTGCATGTTGGTTTACTGATCATCGTGAGAAAGACTATGAAATAAGCATTTTATCTGTCCCACTCAGAAAGACATCTAAGTTTCCAGAGTTCTAAACAGTCTGTCTCTTCCAAAAACCTTATCTAGGCAAAACATATGCTTGAATTCAAGAAGTACAGTAAGTAACTGAACTGAACAACGTATTTATGTGAGGGTCCTTTAATGCTTTAGACAGAAACTGGTGAATAAGGGTGTGCCTGCAGTTACAGGACAAGACCAAAAGAGGTAGTGCTGTTTTAGAAAGTGTATCCATGGGTTTTATAGATAAAGGCAAAGCATTTTTTACTTCTAATACTGGAAATTTGTTTGATAAGTTGTATTTTGACAGTACTAATGTAACAATTTCCTGTCTTTCTATTCTACTGTAATACTTACATTTTGAAACTGCATTCAGTGTGTTGTGTACAAAAATGTTTGCAGCCTTAAGTTATTTTTCAAGTTAGTATTTGATTCATGGTGCCCTGTCAAAACAAATGTTACAATCAACAATTTTGAGGGGAATTGCTATACCCTAATAGTGATAAGATTTTTAGAATTTCTTTTTATAACCTCTAAAAATTTTCTGTATTAAAATAGGTTCCCTCCGTTTTTTGATGACAATCCATTTGGTATATATCAGAAGATTCTTGCTGGCAAAATAGATTTCCCGAGGCATTTGGATTTGTATGTAAAGTAAGTCCATGACTCCCAACACTATCTTCTATATTCTCAACACCTCCTGAGCACTGTTTCTAAAGGATCTTCTTAAAAGACAAGATACCAGACTCTGATTTTCTGAAACACCATGTTGGAAAATAGTTTAGATTACATTTACACTTGCAGTCCTAATAAACTTGTGTCTGGTAGCCTTCAAGCTGGTGATGTGGTTGTAAGATAGCATGACTGTCTTTTCTGCATATTCTGCGTTATTAAATGCCATTCCACCTTGTACAAGGCTCATTTCTAGCAGATCCCTGTAAGAAAGTAAAGACAAGAAAGATAATTTGACTAAAAATTAGGAGAATAGGCAGCGAACATTAAAGTGTTGCTTTGTATACATACATACCAGTTAAATCTCGCTGAACAAAACTACTTGAATGCAGTCTGGTACTTCAGAAGTTCTCGCGTAAAATCAATTTAAGTTTGATAGCAGGGGCCCATTTCAATATGCAGGATTATATATGCATGTATGGATTTTATTAATAGTATTTTTCAATCGTTAAAGGTATATTGCAGATGAAGTGGGTTTTTTTCCTATTTAAAAATTCCATAACTGAAATAATTGTTAGTAAACATTAGAACAGTGGAAGTGCAATTTTAAACCTGAAGTTTCTCCTCAGAACCAGAGATGATTGAGTGAGGACATGAAGGTTTTTTTATATTCCTAGGTTAATCATTCATGGTGATGGTGATCTTAGAGAGGCATTTGCTTACTAACACCACTAGGTAAATAGATAAAATATTATGTGGCAAATCTAACTAAATCTGTCCAGCTAATTTTCTCTGAACCTTTATGAGTTCTTTTGCAAAAATAATCATTTGAGAAGGATTTTTTTGAGTGTCTGTTAAATCATCAGGTGCACTGAATCAAGTATGTCTGCATCACCTTAGGCTGATTAGTGCCTTGTATTTGAGTCTCTTCATAACAGTTTTCTCTTACTATCCAAATGTTGTTTCCAGTTTAGTGTAGTTGAGTTGTTTGGTCTTCCTAACCCAGTCAGTCTTGGAAAGAAAACCGAGTATCTTGCATAGTATTTTGTGCACTGAAGTATCGGAATGTGACCAGAAGATGAACACCTCAAATTAGGTTATCATCACTAGCAACCCTTCTAAAATGGTGAAAGTATTTAAAAGCAGAGATGCCATTAGCTTCTGTTTGTGCTCGGCATTCACAGACCAAGACTGATTCTACTATCCAGAAGGTGCCTGATATGTAGTTTCCTAGTTATGGTAGTAAGTATGCATATTCAGTTTGTCCTCTTCAGTCTAGACATGACTACCAATTAATTTTAAGTTGCATTAATCAACACAGTTTTTGATACACTTCTTTCCTTGTTTTTCTTACTCAGATGTTCATTCGATATGTGCTTGGCAGCTCATTCCCATTAAACTCTTGCCTTTAAGGAGTCTCATGGGGTTCTGGCTTGGTCTTCTCTCTTTCACACCTTGGTTTTGGATGATCTCATTTATTTCACAGAATCACTGAGGTTCTGGAAAAGACCTCCAAGATCATAGAGTCCAACCTTCGACCAAACGCCACCGTATCAACTAGACCATAGCACTAAGTGCCAAGTTAAGTTGTTTCTTGAACACTTCCAGGGATGGTGGCTCCACTGGGCAGTCTGTTCAAATGCTAAACTGCCCTTTCAGTGAAGAATTTCTTCCTAATGTCCAACCTAACCCTCCTCTAGCACCGCTTGAGACTATGTCCTCTCATCCTGTCACTGGCTGCCTGGTAGAAGTGGCCAACCCCCACATGGCTACAGCCTCCTTTCAGGCAATTGTAAAGAATGATAAGGTCTCCCCTGAGTCTTCTTTTCTCCATGCTAAACAACCCCAGCTCCCTCAGCCACTTCTCATAAGACTTGTGCTCCAGACATTTTGCCAGCAACTTTGCCTTTCTCTGGACACTCTGTGGCACTTCAATGTCTGTCTTCTAGTGAAGAGCCCAGGACACATACTCAAGATGTGGCCTTGCTAGTGCCACATGCAGAGGGACAAGTACTTCCCTAGTCCTGCTGGCCACACTGTTTTTTTGGCTCCACCTGCTTTTTCTAGTGAGTTGTTAGCATAATGTATCCATCTTGTTCTGTCAACCCTTCTTCCTTTGAAACCACTGTATGCAGAACTGGATAGTTTTTGAACACCTCTGTGTCATTAGGTTAAAGCAAATGCCAAGCTTATTTTGTCCTAAGAAGACAGTCTGCTTCTTACCTTACTTTTACCCATCTTGCTTTCTCTCTCCCAATAAAAAGGTATCGCAGCAAGAAAGAAGACTATGTTGGGTCCCGCCACACCCAGACTATGTCTGAAGTATTAGTGTTTGTAAAAATGGAACTTTAGCTCTCTGTTCTGAGGCAAAAAAACTATTTTCCTTTTTGATCCCTAAGGAAACTTTTCTCCCTGTATATACTACGTAAACTTATTGGTTGACATTTTTCTACTCTCTACACCTTCTCACCCTCCCACACTTCTTACTTTTTGAATTTGTACCACTTTTGCTTTCCCTCCTGCTGCACATGATGATCACTGTTTCCTACTAAGCTGTATATCTTGTGTAAGTTCTGTTCCTTCTGGCCCAAGCTGGCATCTCTTCCTATTGCTTTTCACTGTGTCCCTTTGTTAGCCACCTTCCAATCCCATCAGATGTTTTCTTCAAGTCCTTCGTCCTGTATACATGAAGTTCTTGATTGTTAGTTTACATCTCTTCTGAAGAACAGCTTCTGCCATGATGATGATAATAAATTAATGAGCTAGAAATTCCAAAAGAAGACTGTCTGCAGAATTTATGTTACTTCCTTTTTGATAAAGCATGAGTATTAATTATGCAATCATCTATTTCTTTGGTCACTAATGAGTTTGAGTTATTTCTTTATGTTTTTCCTTTTTATTATTTGTTTTGTTTTGTTTTTTAAAGTTTTCTTTGCAAAGCTAGTTTTGGAAAATTCCAAAGAAAACATCACTTCTAGAGCACTTTAATGATTGTTGGTCTGGAGAGACCTTGATGTAGATTTTGATTCCCCAGATACATACAACAACATATTTATTGAATTGACTTTAACATTATAATTTTTAAATGATTCTGTATAAATTATATACTAAAGAAGCACTAAACGATCTATTATTTATCTCAATTTAATGGATACTTTTTTAATGGATACAGCAAGTATCATCTTTAGTGACAATGTGGTATCCCTGAGCAAGCTCATCCCTTTACTGTTTTATGATGACTTTTTGAAGTAAGCCCAGAGTTATATAGGAATAGGAAACTTTGGACATAAAACATGTGAATCTGTTTTTGGGTTTCTGGGTTTCTTTTCAGTCCCGGTTCTGTTTTAAAGTATGCTTATAGTCATTCTTCTAGTCTCTTCCATAAGAAATGGTGTTCTCTGTGAAGAACTAGAAAGGGATATTTCTGTGAAGGTGACTAAAAGGAGTTGGTCACTTGATTTAATCTAATCCAAACATCAGTTATCTGGAATGATCATGAAAGTTTTAAAAATTGCTTTCTACATGGGCTATTTCATTCCTTCATCTGGCAATTGAATATTTTTCCAGTTAATTTTTTGAATTGTACTCCTGCCAAATACAACAGCTTTTCAAACAGTCTAGCACATTCACTCTCAGTTCATATATTGTTTATGCAAACTCTTTTGTGAGTTCAAGGATAGGTGACACAATACTGTCTTTATTTGGGGATAGTAGGTGATAGAGATGGGGATGGAGAGAGGCAGGTGTGTCATTATTGTGTTTGCATTCTTTTCAGTAAATAAGGCTGATCATTTTTTTAAATTTTTTTGTAAAGTTAAAAATTTAGAATTAGCCATACTCTGTAGATCTCACAGCATTTCATACAGTATGTCATCTCTCAGGTCTATTTGAGATTGCAGAAATAAGGATGGTTAAACTTTTGTTCTTTATTTTATGCAATTAGACCAGAATGCTATTTTTCTAAAATTAAATAGCTTATAGAAAGATATTAGAGAAATATTAAGCCATGTTTTTCTTTAAACTCATACGTAATTAGGCTAACTCAATAAATTGTAATACTTACTTTTGATTTATGTTGTAGTTGTTTGATACTTAATATTTAAAGTATTTTGTTATTAAAATGGAAGATTTTTTATGTCTCCATACTTTTAAAATGTTGATTTAGCTTTATGTAGAACTGTTCAATGAGTCTCAGAAGATACTTTTAATTTCCAATGAAATTGTAGCTTACGGATGTTACTGGCTATCATAAAGTTGAGGGTGCAGCTTTATCTGCTTTTTTATATATATTAGGGTTGTGTTCTGACAAACAGGTTTGAGATCCATTTTGAGATTTAGAATGCTCAGCAAAATACTAACATATAAAGAAAGAAATGGTGCTAATTGGCAAGGAGCAGGAGAGGAGAAAGTCTTTTTCCTTTGTTTCTTGAAAAAGTCTAAAAGGAACTCGCAACAATTCTGCAAATTCCTTTTAGAACATTATCATTTCTTCTTAATTGTCCTCAAATTTGAGGAAATTATTGAGTCCAAGTATGTCTATATTCTGTAACATTTGTATGACAGTCAAATATAAGTTACTTCTGTTTAACAGAGAACTTATTTTCTTTACTTCAGAGACCTTATTAAGAAGCTGCTTGTGGTTGACAGAACAAGACGACTAGGAAATATGAAGGTCAGTGTAAAAGGTGTAACATGGAACACATCACAAGGTTGAAAGAATTCTTTAGGAAAGATGTAGAACAGCTCTTCTATAACTTTTGTTTCTGTAAGCATGAAACAGTTATATTTTCCATACATTATTTTGGTTATGCAAATCCTAGATGCGAAGATTAATCTATGTGTTTCTGTTTTTTCTGAAAATCATACTACTATTTGGATTAATGCTATCCTTCATGACAATTTTTCTCTGTCTTTGCCACCACCTCCTTCATTAATGTGAAAACTTAAATTAGACCAGAAACATAGTATGAAGTCTTGTTGTACAGGGTGCCAGGTCATTTGGTTCTTTCTTTGAAGTTGTTAATCCCAGAAGGAGCACTATTTAAATTTTAAGTTTAAAAATTATTTTCAAGAATATAAGAGTTATTGCAGTACCATGATATTTGGTCATTGTCTTGGTGGGGCTAATGAAGCACAGACAAATAGTCTTCTACCAGGAAGAATTATTCATCCTAGTCTGAACAAACTTCTGAAGGCAATAGTTTACTAGTCAAAAATATGATTGCGTCCTGGGTAACACTCCAGCCTACCTCAGAAATACACATCCATCTGTAATATGTCAAGGACACAACACTATCGTCTGAAATCTCTGAGCTATGCTGATGTGATACTACTTACAATGTCAAGATGGTGACAGCTGTATGACAAGCTTTTTTGATGCAGTAACTGTGGTTGGTAGTTCAGTGAGAAGTTAGCTGTACTTTGACAGGCTAGCCAGAACACCACACAAACTCAGTATATCTTAATCTACCCTTCTGGCAGAGTTAATTAACCCTATATTCACAGAATCACAAAATTAACTAGGTTGGAAAAGACCTCCGAGATCATCAAGTCCAACCTTTGACCTAACACCACCTTGTCAACTAGACCATGGCACTCAGTGCCACATCCAGTCTCTTCTTAAATACCTCCTGGGACTGACTCCACCAGCTCCCTGGGCAGCCCATTCCAATGCCCAGTCACTCTCTCTGTAAAGAACTTCCTCCTAATGTCTAACCTAAACCTCCTCTGGTGCAGTCTTAAGACTGTGCCTGCTTGTCCTACTGCCTGGGAGAAGAGACCAACCCCCACCTGACTACAACCTCCTTTCAGGCAGTTGTAGAGAGCGATAAGGTCTCCCCTGAGCCTTCACTTCTCCAGGCTAAGCAACCCCCGCTCCCTCAACTGCTCCTCACAGGACCTGTGCTCCAGTCTCTTCACCATCCTCATTGCCCTTCTTTGGACACTCTCCAGTACCTCAGTATCCTTCCTAAATTGAGAGGCCCCAAAATGGACACAGAACTTGAGGTGCGGCCTAACCAGTGCTGAGTACAAGGAAAAATCACTTCCCTGGTCCTGCTGGCCACACTATTCTTGATAGCCCAGGATGTCATTGGGCTTCTTGGCCACCTGGGCACACTGCTGGCTCATGTTCAGCTTCCTGTTAGTCAGTACCCTCAGGTGGTTTTCTTCCTGGCTGCTCTCCCGTCACTCTGTCCCCAGCCTGTAGCTCTGCATGAGGTTGTTGTGACCAAAGTGCAGGACCCAGCACTTGGTCTTGCTGAACTTCATGCCGCTGGATTCAGCCCATGTATCCAGCGTGTTCAGGTCCCTCTGCAGAGCCCTCCTACCCTCCAGCAGATCAACATTACTCCCCCCCTCAGCTTGGTGTCATCTGCAAATTTTCTAAGGGTGGACTCAATACCCTCATCCAGATCATCAGTAAAGATATTAAACAGGAGTGGGCCCAACACTGATCCCTGGGGGACACCATTAGTGACTGCCACCAGTTGGATGCGTCAAGGTTCCGCTCTCTGGGCGTCCCACCACTCTCTGGGCCTGACCATCCAGCCAGTTCTTAACCCAGCACAGAGTGCACCTGTCCATGCCATGGGCTGCCAGCTTTTCCAGGAGTATGCTGTGTGGAATGGTGTCAAAGGCTTTGCTGAAGTCCAGGTAGACTACATCCACAGCCTTTTCCTCATCCACCAGGCTGGTTATCTGGCCATAAAAGGAGATCAGGTTGGTCAGGCAGGTCCTGTCCCTCCTAAATCCATGCTGGCTGTGTCTAATCCCCTGTCTGTCCTGCACGTGCCGTGTGATCACACACAAGATGATCTGTTCCATAACCTTGCCAGGCACTGAGGTCAGGCTGACAGGCCTGTAGTTTCCCACATCGTCCTTCTGACTCTTCATGTGGATGGGCGTCACATTGGCCAACTTCCAGTCATCTGGGACCTCCCCAGCGAGCCAGGAGTGGTGATAAGTGATGGAGAGAGGCTTGGTGAGCTTTCCATCAACTCTCTCATCACCCTAGGATGGATCCCATCTGGTCCCATAGACTTGCGAAGATCCAAGTGGCTCAGCAGGTCACTAGCAGCTTCCTCCTGGATTGCAGCAGAACTGTTCCTGTCTACCAGCTCAGGAGGCCAGTTGTCCTGAGAATCTCTTATTGTTACAGTGTGGCAGATACTGACATTAGCTTCTGTAATCTTTGGTTTCTTAAGAAACAGCTAACGTTTTTATTTCTCTGGACAGGGTACATTAAAGGGTTGCTTTTTTGCCCAAAGCATGTTGAATGGTGCACATAGGTGAAGAAGGTAAAAGATGCACAGTCATCCAGGTTTTTTTGAACATGTTGATATAAGTATAAATGCCATGACAAGCTGTCCAAGGTTTTCTTTCAGAGTCTTTTATGGCACAAAGTTAGATTGGTAAGAAAAGCCAGGAAATAGTGTTTTTCTCATCCTTCAGAATCCTTTGCAGTTTTTTTCAGAGGTGGAAGCCAAGAGGATTTCATAGGCTGAAAATTTAAAAACTGATTGACCAGTGAAAACTTTTATATCTTTTGATGATTATGAAGGAAAGTAAAAACAAAAGCAAACCTTGGTTTATTCAGACATAGGTTTTAGGAAATGTGTTTTGCTGACTTTTGTATTGGTTTTGATGTTTTTTAGTCTATGATTGCTTAGGTTTATTTTGGGGTTTTTCCCTACAATTGACTAAAATGTCAAAATCAAAACCAGTTCTATAAAAGCAGGTTTTGGGGTGGGAGCAGTAAGTCAGATGTGTCTGATCCTTTTCCATGACTGTAATTTTTTTAAAAAGATGTACATTCCACTGGACATTTTCTAGTGAAGCATTCAGTCAGATCTCCTTTTGAGGGAACTAGGTAATATATTGTTCTCCCTGATGCCTTATTGGCTATGAGCAGGGATAGTCCCACTCCACATAAATCTGAAAAAAACAAATGTGTAATATGCTTCATTTTGTGGAGTTCTAGGTGGTGTGATCTTGAGTGCTGTGCTGTGCTTAGGCCTGAAACAGAGAACCAGCTGTTTTTCCCCAGTGTTTAATGCCTTGAGAATGAGTCTGTGCTTGAAACAAGCTTAATCACGAAAAAGAAAAGGACATTTTTGTTCCTTATGTACATAATCAAAACAGGCAGCCTGGAGAGAATCATTACAAGGCAAATACACCTTTAAGTATATATGTCTAAGATGAAAACCAGTATATTTACTTTTGTAACAGTACTGAGAATCTCTTACTGTCAGCACTAAGAGTAATATGTGATAAAACTGTGTGCTACCTACACATTATTTTTATGTGACACCATCAACTCTCAGTTCTTTTCTTTATTAGTGTAAGAACTAGAAATTATATCTGTATAAAAGGTGTTGTCTAAAATGTTGTAGAAAACAGAAGCAAATGGAACTGCAGTGAATGCTTTTGTGGGTACTTTAAAGCCTGTTAACTTTAAATACCTGTTCTTAATCTCCATTGTGTCAGAAGAGTGCAAAAAAAAATTCAACAAAGAGACCCAAAATCAGTTGGGTCTTATTGCTGGAACTCAGGATCTGCTAGGGAATTAATACTATGAATTTATCCTGTAAAATCTTTCAATTATTATCACCTGAAAAATGGTAGACCATTAGTCTGCTTTCATACCACAATTCTTATATGAAATACATGGTTTGGCATATGTATAACTTAAAAAATAGTTATTTTGACTTTTTTTCTTTAAAGAATGGAGCAGATGATGTGAAGAGACATCGGTGGTTCAGGTCTATAGATTGGGATGCTGTACCTCAAAGGAGACTAAAGGTATATTCTGCTAAATACTGTATAGGACATCACAGGGAGAAATTCTTATTCATTTAAACTGATCTGTTGAAGGGTGGTTGGCTGTTGCATCTGTGCGTTCATGTGTGTATGACATGTCTATATGCACACTTCAGTAATTAAATGCGTGTTTTCCCTTTTACAATGCAGAATTGATTGTATGAATGTCTATTTGCATTTTTGTCTACTTATGAAATGCCGAAAAATAAATCCTTGCTTTAGTTTACTGAAGTTTATTAATTAATACAATACTTAGTTTTAGGATTTTGTGAGTAATTACTTATAGGTGTTTTTTTATTTGGGAGGATGTTGGCTTATTTATTTTTTTTACTTGCCCTTATATTTTTGAAAGTATTTTACTCTGGGCTTTAAATTTTTGTGCCAAGTTCAAATCAGGTAAGTGCTTTAACAAAATATAAAGCATATGGGAGTAGGAGGAATAGGGAAGGTGAAAGAGAAGGATTTATGAATGTAATTCTAACTTACTTTTTAACAGCACTGAATTCTAGTATTGTATGAGGGCAGATGTTTGCAAAAGCTATCAGCATTACAAAATGCTTTTTAAAGTCCTTTGGTAGTAAAACCCCCTTCTTTTTTTCCTTCCTTAGAATTTGAACTTGTATGATTTCTTACGGCAGTGAATTTCTCTAACAGAGGTTGCCATATGCAGTCAATCAAGTACCGATTAAATGTTTGGGTTTCCTTTTCTTTGCATTACTTTCTTACACTTGCAAAAAAGAAGAGATTAAAATGTTCTCGATGTATTCTTGTAAAACAAGATCCTAATACAGAGCTGTAGGTGACTTTTTTCCTTAACAAAAATAAGTTTACATTGTTTTAAATGTGTGGACTTGTTTTATTTTTAAGCTTTACTACACCCAGTTGATGTTTTATGTAGATGTCTTGTTAATGAAGTCACATTTTTCAAATTGTGTACTGTAAATTCTGTTCACCAAAATCTGCAAAGAACACAAACTGGATGATAACCTGTTTTAGAAGTATTTAAACTCTGAAGTTTATGAAAACCTACTGTATTGCCAAATCATTAACAAACAAATAGTGTTAAAAACTGATCGTTAGATGTACAATCAAATGTCCCAGATACAAACATCCTTTGTATGGCATTTTTATTTAAAAGTTTTAAGTTTATTTAAAAAAATAAACTTGAAAAAAGAGTCATTGTAACATTAAGATTGTTAGGATTCCAAAACTTGTTGCTTAATCTTTGTGATGGTTACATTGAGTTCTTAAAAGACAAGATGCTGCTTAATTCAAAGTGGGGATGTGAATTAGGTCAGAATTTTACTTGGTGATTTCTAGAAGCAGCTGTATTCTTCAGAATTCATTTTCACAATATCACTGTATTTCATACTGATGAAGAAGTTGAAAATACAAAATAATACACATGATGCTCCATTTTCCCTGGAAAAGTGTGAATTTGCCTAGTGTGCAAATGGTTCATTGATTCATGGTCCTAATAAGGTCTTAAGTATCAGTATTATATAAAAAATAGTAATGGCTGAGAGAAAATAATTTTGTTATTCATCCTTTCTCTCTTTTCTTTTGTCTTCTCTTTTTGCGTGTCACTTCACAAAACTCTTTTTTCCTGCTAGAATGCCTAGAGGGGGTGGGGGTACCAGGCATTGCCCACCATGGAGCAGACAGTTCTCTGGAACAGAGCAGATTCTGCACATTTTCTTAAGCATCTGGGCAGTGTACTGAGACTGCCAGATACAAAGTAGGACTCTACTTTTGGCTGAAGGTTAGAAGTACCACCTCTCGGGGACCCTTGCTTTCCCATTGAAAACATGCTGCTGATGACACTATTTTGAGAATGAGATAAGATCTCATGAGATAGTGGAAGCCAGGCTTTTATCTTTTTGTCAAGATGCAGAATAACATCTTGCTGCACCTTGTAGTTCTGTCTGTGGTATTACTTTTATTAGCCAGTTTGGTGATCATCTGTAAGGTTTTCTCATTCTAAAGTGTTCTGTTGGACTCATGATAGTTAAGCTCTCAATTGCTGAGAAGGGGATAGAGAGATGAATGTCCCTTGAGAAGAGAAAAGGCATTTTGCATTACATTAACCTCTCCAATCAATGAAATGTTCCAGAAAAGGAGCTTTATCTCATAGCCTGTGGCCAAAAGTGTAAAGTAATCTTGATGCTAGATACCTGTAGTTTTTCCTTGTCTTGTACTGTGAAGCTGGTGGGCAATACTAGAAATTAAAAGGGTTCTCTGAGGAAACAAATAGAAAACAACTTCCCTTGTCACTTTCAGGTTTCATAAAAAAGATCCATTTGAATTAAGCTGCTTTTACAGCCACCCTTGTGAAAATGAATTATGGTGCAGCAATTTCTTTACCACCTTGAATTTAGGCTAGAAAAAGCATAGTAGGTAGTGTGAGGGACACAGAAGTTAGTCAGTTCAACCTCATTAAAAGCAATCAATCTATTCAAAAGCAGTGAAGAGGAGGCTTTCTCCTTTAGTTAGAAAGCAGTTTCTGACACTGCTATGAAGACTTTCTTAGTTGAAAGGAACCTAATATGATTACATTCCTTTTTGTTCATAGGCCATAAATGAGGATAGGAGTGAGGAAGAGTGGCAGATGATACACTCTGATGGCATGTGCCTGGAAGCTTAGTTGTAGCAGTGTTTTGCAGTAGTTACCTTCTGTCTGCAAAGTAGCTAGAACTACTGTTAATAACATAGATATCTGTGTTGTAAGTGTCTTTTAACCACATTACTTAACTGCAAAATAGACAAAGTGTGGGAATGTGTATGTATGTGCTTCTGCAAGCCTCTCTCTCTCATGTCATTCATTATTAGGGAAAAAGGTGAACTAAATCTGTGAACTGTAAATCTGTACCCTGTTTAATCAGTCTTTTACAGAATTTAGTACAGCTTTGATATGATGGGGAGGAGCTCATCGAGGAAACTGTACTAATGTTTTTGTTGTGTTTGTTCTGAATAGCCACCCATAGTACCCAAAGTATCCAATGATGGGGATACTTCCAATTTTGAAGCTTATCCTGAAGATGACTGGAACAAGATGCCTCCAGTACCCCCTAAAGATCTAGAAATCTTCAAGAACTTCTGAAAGCAACGTGTATAACAGATGAGGTATGTCCAAATGTCAAGAGCCGTCTTGAAAACATTACAGATCTGTGAGTGAGAACTGTATGTAGAAATTACATCTTCTGGTTCATAAGGCTTTGGTTTTCTACAGTGAGGAAGAGTTATTTGAGTAGAGATATTTAAGTCCTTCTGTCCTTAAATCTTTTAAAATAGTGTCTTAAAAAGAAATATCCAGATTCATTTGACAGATAAGGAAATGTGATTGTTCTTAATAGTGAGGTTTTTCTATTAAGAATGCAGGCTTTAGTTACAGGAATAAGATTGTCAGATTAACTCTGTACCCTGGTTTCTGTCTTTTAACTGTGATAGGTTGATACTTGTTACTCCACCTTACATTTTGTGTTCCTTTTTTTGTCTTAGAAACTGGAAGGAAGTCGAAGTACTAAAAGCAAGCCTGAAGATTGATGGGGTTCATATATAAATGAAGATTTTCTTTGTGGCTAAAAATGATACTGCATTCAGTGTATTGGTATATAGTAAATACTAAAAAGGTGGAGGCAGGCAAGAATGATTTCTTGCCATAAACATTTGACATTAGTTTAGTAAATTGTAATAATGATAGTCTGCTCTGAAGTAGACTCACTTAAATGGTATTTTTAGGATTTTTTTTTAACTTATGGTTAAGTTTCCTGCTAGTCCCAGATCCTTTTTGCATAGTTAACTCATAGACTTAATTTTATAAGTTTATACTAAACTTGTGTAATTAAAAGCACAAATTAGTATATATGTATATAATGAATAAAATACAACTAAGGCACAGGAATTGTGCAAAGATGTAAATTTTTGTACTTTGCAGAGTCTATGATTTTTATTTTTCAAATAATGTTTTTCAAGAAGTTCTTTAGGAATAAAAATCTTAAAAAGGATAAATGAGTTTTTTCATCATCTTATATACATTTTATAATTCTTTGTAAAAAATAAAAATAATTATGTTTTAAAAAAGATTTGTACCTAAAATTTCCAATGCCTCACACTTGCAACCATAGTACTTGAAAGCAGAAAGACAAGGGCGTGTTTTATTCTGGTTTACAATGCATCTTAATGGCTAATTTATGAAGTTCTGTTACAGTTATGTCACTTTGCAAACCAGAATTTTGGGTGATTTTACACTCTCTGAAATGAGATTCCTCATATGAAGGCTCTCTGTAAACATGCAATTCAGTGCATACTGATAAAAGGGCTCTTAACTGGCTCTTAGAGAAGTTGGTCTGTCTCAAGCTTGCTTTCTTCTCCAAATGTAAGGCATGAGCCACAACAACCTTTTTCATTAGTGAAATAGTTGTTGTTGAATGCTGGGTGCTTCAAAATATCAGAGGGAAGACTCAATATATAGCCTGATTGTTCTGCTCCTGCTTTTTCCTAAAGTCTCTGCTGCCAGGAATTTCATATGTATAGGGTTTCAAACCTGAGATGTAAGGAGCCTCTTTTTTTATCCTGTATTAACATTTTTCTAGCAGTTTGAATACACTCTATTTTGGAAATATTTGCAATATTGCTTCATTTTAAGTAACACCAAATATCATTATGTGCATATGTATTTATCTATGTATATGAATGCACATAAACATGAAGGTAGATTGTATACAAGTCAGAATCTTTTTTTAGGTTTTTTTCATATTACATATTATGACACTGTGTTAACATAGGGGAATTGATTTTGAAGTGCTTTAGGATATATCCTTAGGATATCATTATTAAAGATAACTTCCAGTGAAATTATGATAATTAGACCAAAAATATTTTTTTCCAAAAGCACATCAGTTCACTGTAGTTCCCCTACTCATGGCTCTACCTAATACTGTTTAAGTAGATCATACAAAAAGTTTCTCCTACAAACTACTCTCCACATTTTTGATTTGAAATGCCATAAGAAATGTAGGCCAAAGGTTTGTTTTTCTGAACTAAATCCTGACTGCCTACAAAGTAGGCATTCTAAAAATCACTAATGAAATAACCATATTTATAATTTTGTGACAGATCTGCAACTGGAGTCTCCTTGTGGAAAAGTGACCTCCTTTTTTTTTTGTTTAGCTCTAAATTTCTAGGGTACGAGATTGTGCATTTTTGCAAAGAGTTATGCAATCTCTTCAAGTAAGACTCACTTTATGAAGAAACAATGTGTAACAAAATCAGGATACTTCAAAATATCTGGAATATTGATGTTATGCAAGTTGATGGTCCCAGCTGCCACTCAGTAAATATTGTGTGGGAATGTATAATGAAACACAGGACAATCATAGGAAATTACAATTTTAACCTACTAAAAGTACCCAATTCTCTTGAAAAAAATGGATCTGGTCCACTGTATTTGTATCTGCAGAATTAGTTATTCTAAATCAACTGGAAAAACTGAAGCACATAAAACAAAGTTTACTTTGTCTAAGAGGAGAAAGCACAGTTTGAGAGTTTTTTTAATGTGTAAGCTTACAGTATTTTATAGAATCTGAGTACTACAAAATCAGTTTCTTATTTTAAAAAATGCACGTATACTGCCACCAGCAAGTGTGCTAAATATAGGGTTTTTTCAAATCTAAAAGCTGCACTGTGTTTAAGCCATCACAGCAGAAGAAATGAAGTTGAATTTTGATTACAAGTTTTAAAGCTTGAACAACAGGAGATAGTGGATTTTCTATTTGTGAATGTTAGCCATTGCTGGCAGTGGATGCACTGACACTCATTGTTATAGAGACTATTAGTAATGCTAATCCATTGACTACATTGTTTCCAGAGCCATGTGTACCTACACCTAACTACTGACCTCGTCAAAATGCTTTCTAGTACAGAACTGCTTTCAGATTTTTTTAATTCAAATCCTGAATTAAAAAATAAAACCAAAACATTTTTTAAGCATTATTTTAAATTATCAGTTATTTTCTCTACATTCTTGGACTTAATGAGCTGTTATTACCTGCCCATTTAATTTATTTGCACAAATGAGTCTTTTATTTTAAGTTTTGCTGGGACTTCATGGTCCACTAATGTAGTTCTCTCTGAGTGCTCATATAGATACACACTGCACTAAGAACTCTGGATTAATGGATTTTTTTAAGAAGACTAGAACACTTTTTTATTTTCTATTCAAGTGGGGTATTCTCTGAAGTTCATTCTATTTTAGTTGCTTCTGGTAACGTGATTTTGCGTATAGACTGTTGTATAAGGACTGTTGTCTTGCAAGAGAGCCTGTAGGCCTTTGGTATTCTACGTCAGTGAACAAGAATGTTAAACATTAAAAAAGCAACCTTTATTTTCAAGTTTTATATATATATTTTTAATTGCCCAATTTGAGGTTTTAAGTGATAAACATGCATTGTAAACTCAATTGCCTTGTAACCAAATGATATATATGCTTCATGATTTCAATGAAGAACACACTGTAGATTTTCCTGTAAATTAGCTTGATCAATGAATATGTGTGCTACTGAGCTTTAACTAATGTGATCTTCCACTGTAGAAAGTCATTGTTAATGGATCAAATAGAGGTACTAAACTATGTTTAAATGGATGAACAGGGATTTTGCAGTTTTGAAAGCAATTAAGATATGGCTGTTCCTCAGCCCATCTGCTTGCCATTCAGAAGAGTTGTGATGCAGTGCTTCCTATGCTATAGAATTGTTTTTCAGCTTTCAATGACTGTAGCATGATTCCTTTTTGTACTGTACTGTGTACAGACTTTCTATGTTTTGCACTTTTCTATGGCAAACCATGACTGCTTTATAAATACTCTGTTGTGTAGTAAGTAGAGATAGTGGTAGCAGACATTTAAGTGCTACAGAATTAGTTTGACCTGGTAGGCTTGCGAGGTTAACTTGGACTAATATTGTATGTTGCTGGTTGCTTGTTGTAGCTCACGTGTAAGTACTGTTCAAAGTTACAAAGTCAGCCCTCATTGCACAATGAAAATCACTGTGATCTGTACATAAACCCTAGTAAAACTTTATCGCTGTTTAATTTATGTAATATCTGTCAAATCTGGATTCATTTAATAAACCTTTATATCTTTTTAAATGTTTAAACCTAGTTTGCTTCCATTTATGTTGAGAGGAGGCTGAGGTTTTTCATCCAAGAAAATGAAGAGGAGGAGTGGAAAAACAACTGTTCCTTGTTTTTCAGGAGTTAAGTCTTTTCAGAACAAGAGACAAGTGTTGGAACATACTTTAGGTGGTGTGGAAGGAGCACCAAAAAGTATATTTTCAAAATCATTTCAGGTAGTGAGCCAATATTGAAAAGTGTTAACTTGGACTTCTCATTAAACTTTGATTGTATGACCCTAATTGCTTTGACATTTTCACAACTTAATGACCTGAACACTGCCCAGAACACTCATTTCAGTTTGTTTCTTTAAGCATCAAAAAATATTCTTATAATGTCAAGCACATCTACCTAAACTTTAATTTCATCTACCATCGAGAACTTGAAAAGTCTCTTTTTTACAAAATTTGTTTAGCTGTTGGTGTTAAATTACTTCTCCTATGTCAAATGTGTTTTATTTCTTACCCACTAAGTATCTTTATCTGAAAGAGATATTTCTTAGTCATAGAGCCAACTGGATACAGTTTGGACTAGTTAGAGTCCATTTTTTTTAACACAGTTTTTCTTTGTGCCTCACTTAATTCTATATTTTGTGCATTGATGTTTTTCTCCTGTAAACCACTATGTTATGTGCTTCAAGAAACTGCTAATGGAAAGTGAAGGAACACTGCAATGAGCCCTGGGAAGCTTTTAGTCACATCTTTGACATGAATCAAAAGAACCGCTCAGTTAAAACATACCAAATTTTTTAAGTATCCGGGATGTTTGAAAAGAATTTGGTTTAGCATCTTGTTCTTACCCCAGCCTTATGGTAGAGTTTTTGTTCATTTGTTCTGAATACTGTATCTTTTTTGACTGCATGTGTAACTCTCCTATCTTGCCCAATAAAGGCCATTTGAAATACACTTTTTCACTCCTGCAGGGCAGATAAGTTTTGCTGGACCACACTCACATAGCTTTACTCACTACTCCCAAATCTCTCACTTCATGGTTCATTAGCCCTTTTTAGTGCAGAACACCCTTAAAACAGTGTTTGACAAGAATCCACCCTTCTGTGACCTATTGTTAACCAGTAACAATATAAAAAAATATTTGAAAGCAGCTGGTGCTGTTACAACTGGATGCTGCCTAGCACTTTATGAATTCTTACATAATTCACATCTCACACTCTTCCTTTTGCAAACTCCTTCCAGCTGCTACAATCTCAGCTTCAGAATACATGCAACTTTTCACAGGGCCAGTAGAAGGCTCTTCTATCCTCAGTAGAGAACTCTAGCTTTTCATTCTGTCTTCCACGCCCCCTTTTCATTCTACCCTCAAAATCTACAACATATGAATGTATGCCAAGCTTCCTATTTATCCTTGAAACCAGGAAGATTGTAAACTTTTAGCAAGATGAATTGTATTAATTTCTTTCTATGTATCCAAATATTCTTCTAGTTTTGTGCAATAATATTGCAAACTATTGTTCTGTGAAAATTGCACCAGTGAGTGGGGCTGTTATACCAGCTTTGACTTAAGGTAGTTTTACTGATTTGCTGCATTTTTTTCAATGCCAATAAGAATGAGTCGTTAGGGCAGTTGAGAATTGAACGCCTTTTGCTGTATCTAATTCAGACCTCTGAAGTCTCTGAGGGACATCCCAAAACTCTTATGTAACCCAAAACACCAAAAATGCTGGCCTATCTTGCATCTAGTATGTGAAGATCTAAGGTCCCATGCAGGTACTATCTTTACTGCATTGGTTTTTACTTATTCAGAGTACATATCATAGATACCTTGAAGAGGGTAGTCTGTGTCAGTTTAAACAACTAACCAAATAGAGGGTTTTTTGTTTTATTCTTGCCTCCAACATATCGTCCCTATTCTAGACTGATAATAAAGAAGGCAAATGAATGAGAGAAGATATTTTGGAAAAAACAAATAAGCTTGAATTGGACTTTAATCCAAGAAATAACTTGATATGCCTGACCAGTAAGTACGTGCACATGTACTTGTTCTATCACTAAACATTATAGAAAAAATTATGCCTTTTCTAGGTTTATGCTGACTGTTAAGCTATAATTGCTGCTATTCTCAATGTTGTATACAAAAAGAGTCTTGTAGGAGCCAATTTGTTTCAACCTTAGTCAGTAATTGGTTTAATTGAGAGAATCCTCGATACTAAAATATCTTGGTTCCAGAAAGAGGAAAGTGCTTTATAGTCATCATCCTCTGCCCAAGTGTAAGTTGTGCAGGTGAGGTGGTTGGGCTTTGAGTGCCAATACTGTTGCAATTCACGTGAAGAAAGCAGCTCTGTTGAGCCTGCAGTAAGCTTGTCAGGCTTACTTCAGAGCCTAAACTTAAGTCTTCTCACCTTGAAGGACAAAGTCTTTTTTCTTTCAGCAGTTTTGTGACAGTGTAATGAGCAGCTTAGCAAATATTAAGACTGAGCCTTGGAAAAACTGAGCTTCACAGTGGCAGCTTCCTCTGAGTCCACATTTCTTCAGAAGTTAATAACATTAGACAGCTCAGTTTTTAGGATACAACCATAAAAGATTCTCAGCTTTTGAAGTATGGTGAACAAAGCCAAAAGTATTGTGTGTTTCAAATTGTGTGTATAATAGCTGGTAGCTGCTTTGGCCTGATTTTAATTTCTCAGTAACAAAGAAATTTCGATTGAATTTATGACCCTCTTCTAATCAGGGTGCTTATAAAACCATTTAACTGAAGCAGGGCCGTTAGGCTGTGTTAATATAGTAGATAAAACATGAACAAGTGGCATGTCTCTTATTTTTGCTGATAAACAGTTCCCTTTGATGCATGCTAACTAAATGCCTTAACATAGTTTTTGGCCAAGACCATTCTAGTAACAGGTTTTGCAAAATATATGCACAGGTAAATAAATAGAAATAGAAAAATTACTTTGTCTTCATGTTAATAAAGCTGAGCTGGGAGTTGATATTTAAATGCATTACCAAGGAACAGCAGTCTGTTCCAGATTAATGAATTCATGTTTTGAGTGTATTCAGATTTAGGATTTTTCTGACTGGCCTGCGACTTAAAGCAGTGCTGCAGTCCTGTGCCATGACTCTTGCTCCTCCCAGCACTCTGCCACTGCCACTCTGCGCTCAGCAGTAGGTGAACCTCCTAACCCAACTGATCTGTGAGAAATGTTTCCCCTGCTGCGACCTGAACTTTGGATCAAAAGCACTGCTTCTACCTAGTTTATCTGAAAAGGAATTTTTAATGGCTGGATGTAGCTGAAGTCCTATCCTCTCTGCAGGTATTTTCCACCAGGGAGAAAGACTACTGCAATATGCTGTAAAAGAACACAAAATTCAAACAGTGCACTTGAATCCATTTTAAAATATTTATATAGAGCTCCGGTGGCTCATGTAATCCCCAGCAAAATCTTGGTGATACAAGAAGGAATGTTAATTTAAATGTTAAAAATTTTAACTATTTAATAGAACTGGCAATCAAATAAAATTGTTCATTCAGTTTGAAAGCAAGATATTTAAACAAGAAAGCTCTGGGCACAAAATATTTTAAGGTTGGAAATAAGAGTAATATTGTCCTAATCCACAGGTATCAAGAAGGTGGGCTGATTTCGAATCTTCAGCTGGGGGTTAACGCTGGAAGCCACTGAATGAGGAATGAAGAGGAAGCTATTTTTCCATTTCTTTTTTCCACCCACATGTCAAGAATTATGCAGTAGAAAAAGTGCAGCTGTGGCACTAGCTAATGTCCAAGAGTGAAACTGAGATACCTACAGGGCATTTCTCAAAACTCTGGTCTAGGTCATGGTGAATCCCTCTCAGCTCGGCCTCCATTTGTACTAGACTTTCCTAGGGTGCTTTCTTTAAAAAATTGATGAGGTTAGACATCAGTGAGTTCAGAGTCACCTCCTGAAAGCAGATTGTTTAGTTGTTGCCGTTCACTTACGCTCTAAATGCCTTTTGTATCATTTGCATTTGAAATGCAAGCCTTTGATAGAAGTATAAAATCTGGCTTATTACCCCTAAGATCAATGTTACTCTGGATGGAAGAGAAGCAGCTGAGTTAATAGTCTAAATACTTCTCCTTTTTTGCTTGTTTTTTGTTACAATATCTGCATGAAATATTAAATGGTTTGAAGTTTGACGTGCGACGTCACATTTCTTAAGCAAAGAAGGTTTTGCAGCTTTAAAAGATGGGGCTTTTTCACTGGTTTTGTTTTATGTATGTGACAGATGGATGTCGAAGTTGCCAATACAAGACAGTTTTTAGCGTCTGGGTTTTATGCAGAGAAAAAATCCTTTCATAGGTAATGTTTACCAAAGGATGGGATTAATGGAGTGAAATAGCCTTCATTAAGAAAACATATTAGCCTAGGAAACAAACTTCTGTTGGGCTTGTGGTGACATACAAGATTTGCAAAAGATTTTTCAGTGCACCAAATATAAAATAAGATTCAATAATCAAACAGTGAAGTGTTTTTGTCATTGTAATTAAAAAATAAAACCAAATCGACTTTCTTAACATGCCAGTGCCAAAATAATGAACAGTACTGAAACTTACTTTACTTTGTTATGAGCCTTTTGGGCAGGTTTTTTTTTCTCTGTCCAAATTGTCAACATTAATAGCAATTAATGCAATTAAAAATGCAAATGAGGCATCATTTAACTTGTAATGTCTTTTAGCTTCTAGTGTATTCTGTATATTTAGTGGAGATTTCATCCTACGTGAAATAATTCATTCCATAACTTTTTTCTCCCTTAAGTATCTTGAGTTGATCTGAGGTTGGCATAAATTCAAGTAACTGAAAAGAGAAAAGCTGCAAGAAGAGTATAGCAACAGTCAGTGACTTTTAGAATATATGTTGTCCAAAAGCGTGGAGTTTTCATTGTTTGTTTTGTTGGTTTTTTTCCTGCATAGAGCCATATAGCATAGGATGTATTGGAAGGGAAAAATACCATGAAAAACAGGCTTGCATTACAGCATAGTTTCATATATTGCAAAAAAAGTTGTTGCATTTACTGGCTTTTCTTAGCTAGTTCCCTTTAAAGACATCCATAGCTATATTTTCCTGTGTTGTTTTGGAGCTTCATGCTTGAGCTTGTTTCCCTGTTGCCCCAAGGGTGACATTCGGTGGAGTTCACTTCTGTCCATTCTGTTGAAAAAAATCTCTGATCCTGTTTCTTCTCAAGGTGTTATGGGAGATAGCAGGAATAAATTACAGATTGAAACAATGCATTATTGTAAGTCACATGAAAGACTATGAATGAGAAGGAGACAAACAAAAGGGAGAAAAAATCCTGTCATGCTGCAGTCTTTCAATGGGTTTCCAGTAACATGATTAAATTAAAAGTCTTTGAAACAAGGTCTTAAAGATACAATGCTTAAGAATCAAATACAATTTCTCCTATTAATATCACTTGTTCCTTCTACCCAATTTATTTCATTTAGCGTGTTTTAAATAGTGGGAAGTGAGTCAGTAGGAGTATATGTAACTATCTGGAAAAAGAGGAACTCTGGGTAAGTTGAAAAAATTATTTTCTAAAAAATTGTCTAACAGAAATGTAACACTGCAGAACTAATGTTTACCTGTGGGAAGAAGGGGGAAAAAATATACCTGCATTACAAATGTGGCCTGGTATCATTTAGGCAGTGTGCCTTTCTTTGCTTGGGGTTTTTATTTTTTCAAATTGGAAAAGAGGCTATGTGAGATAAAAATCTTCAATGCTTATTTCCTTTGATACTGTATCCTCTTCTATAGGAATAAAACCAAAACCAACTAAAAAAACACCACCACCCATGAAGTAGTTGATTTAATGCAGATGCAGCTTCTAGGGGTGGAGAGAGTACTTGAAACCGAAGCAATGTCTTAGGAATGGGAGAAGTGTTATATCCTTGGTTTTGAAAGCTTTTTATCAGAATCTCATACAAGGTGCCTTATGTTACACCAGAGGGATTCAGGACTTGAAGGATCAAATTAGGTAGATTAATGGGAAACAGAGGAAGGAAATACTTAACTAAGTTTTGGCTTTCACTTGACCATTTCACAGAAGCACAGCATGGTTGAGGTTGATAAGGCATCTCCAGAGGTCATCTGGCCCAATGCCCCTGCTCACACAGATCCATCTAGAGCCAAAGCAACAAAACAGTGTTTTGCATTCATCTCAAATGACATTTTTAGAATTGTCCTCAAAAGCTGAGAAAATAAAATGTACACTGCTCTTTGTTTAGTTTTCTTATTTCATTGAAAAATAAAACATTTGTTTTTAGATTAATCTTTTTTTTTAATTTAAAAGTTTTCCAAACATCTGCTAATAATAATAAATAATTTATTAAGAATATCATTAATTGTTCTCACAATTTTAACTTCAGCAGAGTTGAAATAACAAGCTGAGGAATTTGTTCAGTTTCTTGTCTTCTCAAATGCTGTGGAAGTACTATTTAACCTCTCTGGACTTAATAAAGGTCTGATGTCATGGAGGGAACTATGTGTTGATGTCAGCTGCTGCACGCTGGTTGCTAATGACAAGCAAGTTGTGTTTGAAGGTGGTGCTGCATTTGCTGTTTCTGTAGACAGCCTTGGATTTTCATTTGGAAGAAAATTGATTTTGTATGTCAACTAGCTCATGGTAGAAAGAATGTTACCTCAGTGACTTCCATGCATAGAACCACAGTTTCCAGTAGCTCATAAATCTTTTTACCTCGGAAGTGTAATGGCCGCGCCGTTCAACCTGGGTTCTCTTCAGTCTAGAAAGCTAGTGTGGCCTTAAGTCAGTGTTAGTTAAGTGTGGAGTTAAGTCAGTGCAGGACCCAGCGCTGCAAACTGAGGGACAGAGGACTGTTGTGCTCACACTTTGCTGGATATGCACTGAATCCAAAGAGTACTGAATGTGGCACAAAACATACCTCTATCAGATAAAGAAGTTTCGTCAGAAACTAACTTACACCCAGTGATTTGACAAGCTGACAAAAATGAAGTCTCGTAACATTGTGCTTGCATTTCCACCAGACATAGTCTGGATGGTTAATGAATGCTGAGGAGCTCCTATACAGCTGGCTGGAAGGTGGAAAGAGAATGCGTCACCACAAAAAAAGCCTGTCCAGGAACCATAAGCCCCAGCATGATCACGTTGGGCTTGCCAGCCAACTCTTTCATCACAGACAGATGGGAGTGAAGCACAGCAAGACCTCTCAGAAAAGAATACATTACCTTGGTCGGGAAAGGTGCTCAAGGCAAAGGCTGGAGCAGCCTCATGTCTGTTCCTGGGACTGGGTGACAGAGTTGTGCAATAGATCTAAAGACATAGACCTATCTGCACACACCTAGTTTTGTTCAAATACCCCAAATATGTAACTACCATATTGCTCATGCAGGGTGCCTTATGTCAACAAAAGAATTCCGTTTAATATTTTGGCTTTTACCAATACAGAGAGTACATATTCTTTTCCCCTCCCCTGAAAACTGTGGGAATTGGCCTGGAATACGTATAAGTGGAAACAGAGGGAGACTGATGCCATCTCCGAGTAATGCCTTTCCTGTGACATACTCCTCATTTACTTAGCAGTCACTTTATGTATATACAGTAATATCATATATTTTTTAATCCCCCTCTTTTGAAATACCGTATAAAAATTTTTCAAAAATAATTCCCAAGTCAAGAAAAATTTTACCACTGTTAATTAACAGAGCCTGAGTTATTCTTCGTCCTTTTGATGAAAGCAGGATAGAGGAAGAATTGTTCTCCCTCTAAAAAAAAAGAAGAGTTACGTTTATTTTTAAACAATAGTAAATCCTTCAATTGTTTCAACAAGGCTTAGTTCCAAGCAGTTCTAAATGTGGAGTTAACTGATCTTGATGTGCAGGAAAACAAAACACTCTTCCTCTCTCATTTCCTGTTTGAATTGATGAGAATTTGGGCTCTTCTTTAGTTAATTTGGCATGTTGCTCCCCTGTGAACTGCCTTTTAGTGAAGAATCACAAAACATCCTCTTCTCACATACAAAGCATGAATTTATGATCCAGTGTGTGTTGTAAAAAGTTATTTTTTTCTTTAGAAATGAGCCACAGCACTATTAAAAGCATTTCAGTGGTTTGGTACTATTGGGTACAGAAGTGATTGCACTTTCTGCTTTCTGTGTTTTGAGTATGTTATGCATTGCCTTCTAATACTGCTGATCACAATGTTAGAAGCATAATACATAGCAATAAAAGTACAGCAAGGTAACAGGAACATCAATTGTCACGTACCAAGTGCTCTAATTCCTCCCAGTGGCCCTGATTCAAAAATGAGTGATATAACCAAATCAGGAGACGGAGGCTACCCCAAGAATTTAGCAACTTGCCAAGGAGCTTCAAAATGTCCTTAGACAAATGTCCATTAGACAAAAGGAAATTGCACTGATGTCTGGAGGGGCTGTGTGTCTGCTTGCTTGGGGCATCAAGGACTTGAGACATTAAGTGTGGACTTGGTATAGGGAATCTCAAGAGTTTTGAGACTTCAATCACAAGACATATTATTGTGTTCTTGTGAGTCTGAAAATTTTGATATAATTGAAATATATCTTTTTAATATTTGTCTGAAAATAATAGTGATTCTGAAAATGACAGCATCATTTGATCAGTTGGGGTGATACCACAAAACAGTCCATTTGACTGGGAGGCGTCTCATGGAACCCTTTTAAAAACAAATGTAATTTTGTTTTTCTTTTGTGGGTGTTTGTTTCTTCATGTATTTTCTAAGACGTTCTAGTGGCAAATGTAGGTTTATCCAGATGAAAACTGCAACTGTTTAACTGAGTAGTAATTTAAGACTCCCTATTCAGGTAAGTCAAGGTCATACAAGTAGGTCTGATGTGATTTAAGACAGCCGTGATGTTGCTATGCTCTGCTACCTTTTCAGATTGCCTTTACTCACTGAAAAATAATTTTGCCATGATGTTAATTGCACGTGAAAATTTGGCTAATACTTAAACATGGTCATGAGATTGGAAAGATTATTTCTCTTGTAATAGCTTAGGAGTTTCAAAGCATGTGTCTACAAGTCCATATCTCTTTAGCCATTCATAGTGCACTGACATCATAATGTTTCTGTTTTAACTGAATGCAACAGTGGTTAATAACTTTAAATGTATAAATCAGTCATGTTGAAGGAAAAAAGGTATGGTAGCACCAGAGCAGTGTGAGGAGGAAAAAACCCACAACAAAACAACAAAAAAACAAACTTGAATCAAAATTTCTATTTCTTTGTTTTATAAAAGTAGCTGGGAGTTGTTAAGGACAAAGTGATTCAAGTGATTTGATTCATAAGAATGCTTCAATATGTGATTTCACAGACAGGAAAAAGCTTTACTAATACACCAAAATATTTTGGGATCCAGGTCCCATATGTGGTCATTAAAAAGTGTGATTCAGCAGGCTGAAAATGTGTCATCTTCAGATACAACAGCGCCATAATCCAGTAAAGAGCTTCTGCAGAGCTTTTCCAGTCTGATCTCTGCTCAGTATCCTATAGTTAACCTCTGAATAGTGAGAAAAATTCTCCCGAGGCCTGGTGTACACTGGACTTTTGCATATCGTCACACACTACTGGAGGGAGCCTGGCACCCTGAGTCACCTATTTCAGCCTGAGTCAAGGCTTAGTACCTTCCAGGTGGCTATCCAGCATTGTCACTGTAAACGACCTTCTGAAGTCAAATTAGTACTTAAATTATTATAATTATTATTGAAAATTCTTTGATACTTTTATCTTTGTGAGTGTAGTGGAGGTGTCAAAGTATCCTGCTGTGCAACATGCAGATCCAAACACCCACTCGTCTGTTCTGCCTCTCAGCAGACTGTTTCTGTCATGGTGGCATAAATACAGGAGCCAAAATAAGGAGTGATCTTTTTCCATTGTATTTTAGTAAGATGAGAGTCTATAAGCACAGTCCAAGGGGAAGAAAGGAAAAAGAGACTTATGGGGTAGAGTCTGTGGTCTGGGGTTTGCACTAAGAAGTTAAATAGCAGCCAGAGAGTAAAAGCAGACCTCTGACAGCTAGCAAGATGAAGAGGTGAGATCTGAAAGAGCAACAGACAAGGAAAAGGAATCTGTCACAAAGTCAAAATTAATTAAAATAGGAATGCAACTGAAAGGACTTGAATGGAGAGATTTCATTTACCTTGCATCCATCTTCACTTGGATGAAAAAGCAACCTGCTTGGAAAGGAAAAATATTTAAGGGTTTTTAGTGTGTTGCTCCCTAGAAGTAGGTTTGTTCTTATGGTATAGGTCTGTCTGCAGAAAAATCCCCTTTTCCTGAGAGGAGCTGGGGAGTGAGAACAGACCTGCCTCACCTCACCCAGCTTTGCAGTTCTGTTCACCGCAACAGACAGGGCTCCCGTTCCTGGGGACTGCTGCTATCACTTTAGCAAAGCTGATTGCCCTGCTGGGAACCCCTGGCTTCTTTGATTCTGGAGGCTGTAAATGCACAGTTGTTTGTCCTCTCCTTTCAGTCCTCTCTCTCTTTTTTGCTTTTAATTAATATTATTCTATTATATTGTGGATTATTTAAATAAATTTGCCTATTACTGTAGTTACATGTGGAATAGCAGATTTTTAAATGGAGCAGAGGGGATGAACTTCCTCTCTTGAGCTTAAGCGCAGACATGCTCACAAGATGTCTCAGTCTGATTGAGTGAAAGCTTCGAATCCTCTCTTACAGATTGGCCAGGTAACCATTAAAGCACATTCTCCCAATTAAGTCATCTTTTGTAAAACAGTGATTACTTAACCCCACCAAAAAAAGAAAACTGAAGTTCAGAGACCACTGTTTACTTTCATCAGCTCTGACCTGAAGCTAGGTGATGTTTGAAGGGCAAGGATCCCAATTATGAATGGGGGAGAAAGAGAGCAAAAGTTCAGGGTTTTGCAGCCTGGTAGGGAGTCTTGCATTCCATCCCTGTACTAGAGATTATTGCTGTGCAAGGTAGACGAGTCTAACTGGGATGCCCACATCCCTGCCTTATCAGCATCCTACCTGCTTTTGTAGTAGTCATAGTTTGTAGTTGTACACTTGGGAACTTAGTCTCTTTCTAGTCCTGAGCCTGCAGAGCAGAAGACCTTGAAAATAATGTGAGTCCCTTTCTTTGCTTATTAAATTTCTTGTGTTCCTTTCTTTCCTGAGGAAATTGAAAGGATAAGGAATAAATAATGAAAAACAGATTACTTACGTAATCACGTAATAGTCAAGGAAATAAACAAAATGCAAACAGCTGAAATAATTACAGCTGTGTCCACCTAAGATCGCACCTAAGAGTTTGCAAAGAGACAGTGCTCGTGGAAGGGGAGCTTGTGCCCTTCCACACTTAAAAGTTTCGAAGGGGAAGGACTATGCACAAGCAGGATACCAACACAAGCCTTGACCTCCTTGTATTTTTAATGCTCTTCCAAAGTAGGAGCAAACAGCTGTGAAGGGAGTGTGAATCATTTGCTCTAGGTCATATGTTAAAGAGTTCCTGTGCCCTTTCATAGTTTTGAACTCAGTGATGATCTATTAGCACTTACATGCAATACAGTTTTGGTACAGCTGCAAGTCCTGGAATGCTGCAAGTGATATAAATGAGGCTGGCCAAAGCTCCTTCTATCGCAATGCATTCTTCAGCTCTGGGGTTTACACTTGTATTGTGTTACAAAGGGTTTGGCTAAACTCCTTTCTTCCCCAAGGAAAGACAGCACAGCTCCCTCACCCATCACAAAATCCAAATCAGAATCACATTTTTGGACGATGAGCCGGACTCCTGGCCCCAGGCCCAGCTCCTAGATCTGGCTGGGGAAGCATATAACAGCCATGAAATCTGCCCTGAACACACTGTGGAGCAAGACAGGAAAATGGGGTTTGTCCATCCTAAAAGCTCACAGCAGCAAGGGGAGATGAGTGTGCCAGAGCTGACTCGAGCTCTTGATGGTGCCTATGTTAAAGGAAACATATCTCTCCTCCCACTCCTCAAATATCTATCTGGTACATTGATTTTGTCTGATTTTCTCTTAGCACGAGAAATTTAAGGGATGGAAGCTGAGATAATTTTCTGATAAAGCAAAAACATCTGTTAACTTTGAAGCTATCATGTCTGCCTCCAGCCACCAAGAAACCTCAATTTCTGCTCCACATTATCACAGGGCAACACTGATCAGCAGGAAAAGTCTAGGGAAATTCTCTATGGAGAATGGAGCTTTGCTGGTGTGAATCCGAGAGGTGACTGCACTTGCTCAGCTATGAGATCCCTTGAAATGCAGGCCTTTCACTTGGTCAGTGAATTAGCTGTGCATGGTCAGTTCTACTCAGAGTATTCAGAAAGGGAAGGAAATTCTGGTAAATCAATAGTCAGGAAGTGGATCTGCAGAGGATGCAGATGGCAAACCAGTGTCAAAGTTATTTTCAATTATACTATTGACACCATTGGGGTTTTTTTTTGTGTATACGATGATTTCAGCTGTAACTGCATGGAAGATTTACATTGTGAAAGGGAACATTTGAGTAAACAAAAACCTTGGGTTTTTTCAGTTAAAAATTGTCTGTGCAATCCTATATATCCTATACGTGTAGGAATTAAAACTGAGAGTAGTTTGGTTACATTAAGCAAATAGCAAAAAGAAAAATACTCATATAGCGTATCTGCGACACTCATACCAGGTGACCCTCTCTCACATTTGAAGGGTAGACTCTCCCAGAACCCAAGGCAATCAGCACTCTGGCTTACTCTGTGTGTGAGAATGACAGACAGGCCCAAAGCTTGCTTTGATAATTTTTTTCTATATTTGTTCCTGAATCTTACCTCTAAATGATGTGAGATGTCATTCATTTTTCTGAAGCTGATGGCCTGGGACATTGGTACTCCCCTAAGTATCTCTAATCAGAAATGTTTTTAATTGATATCTGATTGTGTACATTTGGCTATTGAGAAAGTAGAGCAGAGAGATGCCTACTAAATTATTTTGATTAAATCCTGGATACTGTGTTCTAAATGGAAAAATCAAACATTTTGCAGAACGGTCTTTGATATCTAAGAAATCATCAATGATGTAAGTAGGATTTTCTACCTAATATTGTTATGAATGTATTGTTGTTACTCTTTGAAGGTTCTTTAAATACATCTCAACAGCAATGCTAACAGCTGTGCATTAAAGAATGAAGAATGCAGTTACTATTCAGGAGATCTGACTGAATTTGGAAGCGTTCCTCCCAATTTACTGTAATTATGTCATTGCAAGAGGTGCTTTTAAACATGTTAAAGGTCAATGAGAGAGAATTTAATTATATCATGCTGACAGTTCTTTTACTTTCCATGCATAAAGTATTAAGTGTTAAAACCCTTGGACTAATTAGTAAAAAAATGAAGATTAATGTTTTATCATACTCTCAAGAGAAGGAAATGTGGGCACTCTTAGTGAAAAAATGAACCCTGATAAACTAGACAGCTATAATCCACTTGTGGGAAGGACTAGGATAACAGAATATGACATTTGGCTTTGTTAATGAAAAAAGCCTTATGAAATAAAACAAAACTCAGATGTTTGATCGCTTCAGGGTGACATCATATAGGCACTGGCTGCCTCCACATATCCTTACTGTACACTTTCCATGCAGAGCTCACTGTGGAGGGGGATGGCTGGAAACAGCTGCCTTGGCTCAAATATTCCAGATAGCAGCTTCTCAAAACAATCTGCTGGTGATCAGGGAACTTGTTGTGACTAAGTAGTTTTTAGTGGATGTTTCATCAATTTGTCTTATTTTCAAAGCTCTGCTTCCTTCAGGATTTTCTATTGCAAGAGTCATGAAAGACAGCTAATATTAATGTTGTTTGCATTATGGATTATTGTTACTCTGTCCCTTGTAAAAATCTGTATATATGTTTGTCAGTTTTGTACTGTATTCGGTGCAGATGAGTTTACATGGATGTGAGTCATGCAAATAATTAATAACAGTGCCACCCACCCAGAAATCTCAGTGTCCTGGATATTACAAATGACAGCCATAAGGAAAAACTGATGTGCAAAATGAAATTACTTGCTGAGAGTCACTTAATTAAAAGGTCAAATTCAGACTGCCATCCAAGACTCCTGACCTCCAAAGCCTGTTTGTTCTCTAACCAATCCTTTGCTAATACCCGTAACACAGGAGCACAGCATTAAAAATAGCCACCGTGTAGCTTCTGTTCATGTCCATAAATATGATGGAGTTGAGTTAACAAAGACTTCAGGACAGCTGAGATAGCTCTTTTAAGACAACCTTCTAAGAACATGCTCCACAGCAATAACAGTATTTCAGATTGCATGGAAGTGAAAACAAATTCATTGCACTTACAGACTGTCTGAAAAAACACACTGGCCTTTTTTCTCACTTACAGAACAAACATAAACTTGTAGTATTTCCTGACTTTCTTCTGAATGTGTATTTGAGTAGAAGTATTATCAAGAATAACAATGTGTGAGTGTAATGCAAATATTATTGAGTTTTTTCCAACAACAGTGAAGTTACACAGCTTCATAATTCTTTAGACCATTTTCTGAATGTTTTTTAGTATCCACCTGCCATTGTTTTTTGGATATAGTGGTTAGTAAGTATTCCATCAAATCCCCATAGCTTTGTACTTAAAATATTTTCTACAAGCCACATTATGAAAGTGTTTATCATTTGGATGAAATAATGAAAATTACCTTACTTGATTTCCTCATGTTATGCTGTCAAAGTCTGTATCAATAACGATGATAAATATAAACTCAGAATATCTTAGCCAATATTTTTGTAATGAAAAAGGATCAAAGACATATTCAACTGTATAATTGATTTATAGAGACTCTGAGATAGAGCAGCTGGTTGGAAACAGCAATTGTTCAATTTGCCTCATTTTGGCGTGTGTTTACACAGTGAAATACTCTTGATTAAAATTGTGCAAGAGGCAAAAGACACCCTCAGACTACATATGTGGAGGGTGTAAAACTGCAACGTAGCATAAAATAGAACCACAGAGATGTTTTTTCAGAAATACAAATCTCTAGTTCTAAAACCAGAATACCTTCCAAAAATACCAAACTGCAACAATAGCTGTAGCCATTTCCATGTTTACCTCCTAAAAAACGCTATTCAGTCATGGAAATCAATATACCCATTAATATATCCAGAAAAAACTCTGCTCTTTTCTGGTATTTGTGTGTCAGACATTTAAACCTGTTTTAGCTGCTCCATTTGAGACTGTCTGCAGAGGAAGAAAACAGGAGCTGTGACCTATTGGGTTTCACTGAAACTGCTGTGTGGGATTAGGCATAGAGATTGAAAATAAAAGGGCAATGGAAAAATCTATGCATCTTTGTGTCCTGAGGCAATGTCTGACAGTTAATTCAAGCCTTCTTAGTGCCATATTTGCACTGTCGTATCAGCTGAGAACCAGGATTCTGCTGCAGAGCTGGAGCTGCAGAATCTCTTGGCTGCTGAGAGAACATGCAAATTGCTGGTGCTCCCAGCTGACTTGATAACAGCAGTCCTGGTGCTTTCTGCTATTGCCTTGGTTTCACAATAAATACGTGGTTGGTGGGTGGGTGTTTCCAGTCGATGGTGTCTACAAGCTGTGTTTAGCAATAGTCATGTAGCTGTAAAAATAACAAAGCCAGATCTCTTTCCCTTACACTGAAAGGAAGAAATGCAAAATATATTGCTCACACTTTCCACGCCCTGGACATAATTCTAAGGACTTTCTTTTTTAATCTCACACATCTTAGTTTCCTTTCACCCCTTTTCCACCCAGAAAATACTAAATGCAAAACAAAAGCTTTAGAGAAAGCCACAGGTGATGGCAAGTTTGAAAATAAATATTACAATCCTGCAAGGTGCTCCTTGGCCTTGATCAGTGCAAAGATGGCGTCATATCCCTTGTTTGGTGTTCCCATCTTCTCAGTGACTATGAGCTTAGTTACAGTTTCGAGTAGCTTGCAACATAAATTAAAAAGATTTTTCTCCTGATCATAGCAGAAACAGCATAAAGCCTCAAATCGTGGACTCTGGATCTGTTGCAATTGGACCTGTTTTCATATCGAGGAATGCTAGGTGCAGAGAGAAAGGATTTACTTGATCACATTTCTTGATCTGCACATCTCTCTTCTGGGCAGGCATGTTCCCCAAAGCACATTTTCTAATGTTAAGTCTAATTTTAAATGTGGTTTCCTCCACTTCCTTACACTAGCCTTTCATACTTAGAGTTGATCTCATTGTCAGGCAGTTTTTCCATATGTTCAAGTGTTAGCTTTCTCAATTCCATCCTATTACTGCTAATAAACTCCCTCATACCATGTTTAATAACTTCTCCTCTTACTATATGCAGACAATTATTTTTCCCTGTAGGCTGATCTTAATCAGCTTGCACATGCTGAACCCATTAGGAACTTCCAGGGTTTTGTGTGCAGGTTTGTCGGGCCAATGTCAGCAGGATTTTCTGAAAGAGGCCAGTCCCTCCCACCTGTGACCTGGGAGCATCAGTCCTGGGATCTGCTGAAGGGTGCTCCACTGAGAGAGTGGCCAGGGGATGTCTGTCTGGGTAGGGAGGGAAGCAGGGAGAGAGAAAGAGAAGGAGAGAAAGAAAAAGAGAACAAGAAAGAGATAGAGGGGCTTCATTCCCTTCTAGCACCTAGAGGAGAGCTAGGCATGGGTGGCAGGAAAGGAATTTTATTACAAACTTCCTACTTCCTGGTGCCTAATCTTTATTTACCATTACACATATATTTTAGCCTTCTAAAACCTCTAAGATATGTGTGTTAAGTTTCAGTTGAGGGAGGGGCCCTGGCTGAGTGCAATGTCCCGTGGGACCAAGGAGTGCTTCCTCCCAGCCATAGAGGGGGAAAAGGCAATAGGGAAGGAAACAGTGAGAGAGAAGAGGGTGTTTGGATAAGGTCACTGTAAATCCACTAAATAAAAACAATAAGGACCCCTCATGTTAAATTTAGATGGTGATAAACAATGCTTTACTATATTATTCATGTGGAGAGAATAGCAGATTTTACTCATGCCATTACGTGCAGATTTCCTCAGCCAACTTACACCTCCTTACCATGAAGAAATTTACATCAGCACCATGTGCTCTTCAAACTTTCCTTCAACTGCCACCTTATCTCATAGGTATGTAAATTTCACTGCCAAAACAGTCATTTCAGAATCACAGAATTACTAGGTTGGAAGAGACCTCCAAGATCATCGAGTCCAACCCATGCCCTAACACCTCACCTAGACTATGGCACCAAGTGCCATGTCCAGTCTTCTTTTAAACACATCCAGAGTTGGTGACTCTACCACCTCCCCGGGCAGACCATTCCAGTACTTTATTATTCTTTTCATGAAAAACTTTTTCCTAATATCCAACCTATACCTTCCTTGGCGCAGCTTGAGACAGCGTCCTCTCATTCTATCAGTTGCTGCCTGGTGGAAGAGACCAACCCCCACCTGACTACACCCTCCTTTCAGGAAGTTGTAGAGAGTGATAAGGTCACCTCTGAGTCTCCTTTTCTCCAGGCTAAACGACTTTAGCTCCCTCAATCATTCCTCATTTAGTCCATCACTGTCCTGGCAGGACACAGTAATCAGTATGTTGTCTTAGAAACTGGTTTTACAGATATATTCTGACTATATTCTGGACTAAATAAGACTGTGTGCAAAGTAGTGGGTTCTGTCTTTCACAGTATTTCAGTAGAGAAAATATTCGTGCAATTTGTGCAGGATCTAGTTCAGTTTCTTCTTGTCAAATGTGAATATCACCTCATCTGTAGTAGATGTAACACTGAGGAAAGTGCTTTCCTGTTCATTAGTTTATGCTGCTTACTTACTTTATGCTATGTGTAAAATTTTTTAGTACTCAAGCAACAGGGGATGGAACCCAGCTTACTTGCTTTTTTGGATGAAAGCTGGCCCACAAGGGTAAACTTCTTTATGGCTTTCAATGTAAATGCTAATGACTAAATCATTATATTTCAGAGATTCTAGTTTTTTCATTTGTGCAAAATGGGGTTATTTCAAGCAGCTAATTAAAAAAAAAAAAAAAAAGAGGGAATATCCCAGAAAAAGCTGGGACAAGTGCCCTATTCACCAGGACAAACATTGCTTACTGGGACAACTCTGGGAAGCTNCCAGAGAAGGCACCGTAGCAAAGGGCTGCATGGATCTCCTGCTTAGGTGTCTCAGCTTTTTATGGGAGTACTCTTTGCTGGGAATATGGATTGGACTTTGCAGCCTAGTACAAAAAATAAATTAGTAACTATTCTTCTGCCTCCCAGTTGAGTGTCCTAATCAGTTTACTCTATATTCACAACTTCACTGTATCTCTCTGTGCTTCCTCTTAGAGTGAACATTAAGTGACTTTCACAGCTTCATTGGGGTATTTGAGGAATGCTCCCACCCCAGCTTCATGGGAACTTTGGGTTTGAATCCCTCCAAGTAGAAGTAGACTTTCAATGCCCCAGCACCAAAGGAATAATTCTGTACAGAAGTGTGTAAAAACATGTTCTCAACAGAAGCTTTCTTTCTTTATACCTTCCATGGGCCATTCTTAATGAAAAACTTGAAAAGCCTGGACTCACCTTTAGCAGAGGCTCCTGTTTTTTGGCAAGGTTTTCCTCATAGTAAAAGGCACTTAAGCACCAAAAGGCAGGACTGAAGACACCTTCCTATTTTAGTGTCTTCTTGTAAATACTTTCTTACTCAATGAGTTGTTTTTTCAAAATATTGTATTTGAATCTACCTATTTTTTCCCTTGCATGGTAGAGGGAAAGCAAAGCACCAAAGTCTGTCTGACTTTTCCATGAATATTGGGCATTCCCACCTCTGTTGGTTCACCACAGATAAACCAGTTTGTTGGGGTTTTTAAATATGTATCAAAGCTAAATTAATATCAGGCAACAAGCTGTCCAGGAGTGTGCCCCTGTCGTCAAGGATTCCGGTGGTATCCTGGGGTGGATTAGGAAGAGCATTGCCAGGCAGGTGATCCTGCCCCTCTACTCAGCCCTGGTGAGGCCACATCTGGAGTGCTGTGTCCAGTTCTGGGCTCCTCAGTACAAGAGAGACATGGAGCTCCTGGAGCAGGTCCAGTGGAGGGGAACAAAGACAATGGGGGGACTGGAGCATCCCCTTAAAAGGAAAGAGTGAGGGAGTTGGGCCTGTTCAGCCTTCAGAAGAGGCAATGAAAGGGGACTTTACCAATGTGTGTAAGTATCTGAATGGAGGGTGTTAAGAGGATGGAGCCAGGCTCTGCATGGTGATGCCAAGCAATAGGACAAGAGGCAATGGGCAGAAACCGATGCACAGAATGTTCCACCTGAGTGTGAGAAGAACTTCTTTACTGTGTGGGTCACTGAGAACTGGAACAAGTTGCCCAGAAAGGTTATGGAGTCTCCCTCACTGGAGATATTCAAAAGTCATCTGCACATAATCCTGAGTAATGTGCTCTGGAGGACCCTGCTTGAACAGGGACTAAAAGTCCATTCCAAACTCACCCCTTCTTTGATTCTGTGTGGGTAATACAAATAATCTCTACTCTTTTTTTCTTTCCCTAAAAAACATGTGTCTAAAAATCAAAGCGGTTGATATATAGAGATATTAAAAATACACAGATGTTTGTTTTATAGCTCACTAATTTAACTGTCAAGTGCTTTGTATTTTGGAATGTTATGTCTCTTTGATAAGGACTGTGCTCTTTTTGGTTTCTAGCACACTGGAAGTCAGTAGCTTGTTTTTAGGTAGTAATTCTAGTGAAGTAATAAATTAAGAAACGTAATCAAGAAATAGGTGAAAAGGGCTAACTAGATGTCTTTGTGTTAAAACCACTTCCATTTCTGACATCTTCCTGGAGCTCATTGTTTTTCTAGCATAACACTGAGAAAAATGAAAATAATTTATAACCACTTGCATTGTCTTGAAGCCCAGAATATGACTTAGAAAAACAATTTGGGATCACAATGAAAATGGCTCATTACTGAAGAAGCTGAAGTAATACCAGGTTTAATCCATCATCTATTTGTCTGCCAGTAAAATTGTGCCTTTCATGTATTTACTGCTCTGCTTTTCCAGTTGTGCATGTTAATACCTACAGAAACTTCTTTCTAAAAGATTAAAGAAATACTGTGCTGGCATTAATCAGAGAGATTTTTGTCCTATCGGAAAAAATAATAACAACCATCCCCACTTCAGGGGTAGTCTACACAAAAGCCTTACAATAGGTTTGAAATTCTCTGAGGGTGAAAGAAATGTCTGGAAGTTGTTCAGTGCAGCCTGGACTTCTTTTTTTTTTCATTTGAACTGAAGGCTGAGCTGTTCAGTCATGAATGAGAACAATAGTGGCTTTTAAATGAATGCAATTGGGAAGATTGGCTTTTATTGGCAGTTTGCAAGGTCTGTGCTTCCAAAGTGCTGTCAGATGCAAGTCTGGAATGACTGAGGAGCTGGACTCGCTCTTTTGTGTTGCTTAAACTCAGATTTGGTCTTGCAGCACGCAGACCATGATAGTGGCACCAGCCCAGCAATAATCAAAGACAGACAGGAAAGAGAAGAGAGTCTCCTCTGGAAAGGGCACTGTTAGAATTGAGCTATAAAGATAATGTGTAGATTCCACTTGGCTGGGTGGAAAAGCCCACTGTTTCTTTGTTGTTGCAGAAAGGTTTTAATTAAAGGTAGGTTGCGGTTATAAATTTTACAGCAACTGCATCTGGATGGTACTTAGGTAAATGACCAAAGGTATGGTTTTCCCAAGATTCCAGAGGTAAAGTTTCATATTGGGTTTTATCCTGGCAAATTTGAGGCTTCTGCGAAACCAAGAATTAAAAAGAAATCGTCAGCAATCGTTGACTTTTGCTCACCAAAAATAAGGTTAAATGTGTTCAGTCATGTAATATCTCGATGGAAAGTCAGAAATGTGTATGATGGAACAAATATTTCCCAAAACAGGGAATCAAAAAGCATTGGGCAGGTCAAAGCATGTTCAGATAGTCTGCAGTAACATTATGAAGAAGGAAGTCTGCCAGGAAGAATTGTTAACATTTTATTATTATTTAAATTACTATGGCCCTCAAGGAGACCCCATTGCACTAGGATTGTTCAGGCCTGTCCCAGAGATTTTGACCTGCTCTCCAACAACCTTTTTTCAAAAAATCATGTTCTGCAAGGACACTATAAAAAATATGAAATACAAATTAAGCGTAGTGTTAGCAGACTCTTCCATGTCAGTTTTTTTAGAAAATAGAAATGACGTCTATGACGAATATATAGCGAAAGGGAATAAAGCTAGTTAATATTGGCAAATCAAACCTATTCAAAAGTGATTGTTTTTGAACAGAAGGAATGTTTAGGTGATCTGAGTATGTTACAAGGTATTGTGAATTTCTTTTCTCTTTTTTTTTTTTCTGGGTCCTAACCTCCACATTCACTAAGCTGTTCTTTCTGAGAAACAATGTTGTTCCAAAGCATACTTTGATGTTTTAGGGCTTTTCACCTAGTCATTACAGAAGTGGTATTTATGAGGACATATTCCAGATATACTGCCACATTTCTACCATATGTGTGTGCATTGAACTACCTTTCTCTTCTAACATGACAGCTTTATCTCAGAACAAGTTTCTGAAACTCCCTCTTACCTTGTAAATTCTTTAGATGCAGTTGTATGATGTTTAGTTTTATGTAAAGAACCAGACATATATCGCAGGATTTAAAAATTCCTTCTATCCCTTTGGGTTGAACACATTAAATAACCTGAAGAAATCAAAAGAAACATGTCCTTTATGATAATATTTCCAGAATCCCAGCATATGCAGTAATATACTTGTCAGAGGTGAAAAAGAATCTATCTGGTTATACTACATTTGGTAAACAGAATAGCCTATGAAATCATTTTCTTGGTTCTTACCTTGAAAAGTTCAATAAAATTAAATCCTTTTATTAATCATGTTTATTTTCCCTGCGGCTACAAATCCTGGCTAGTCCCTACTCTGCCAGGTTTCCTATAAAGGTAGCTTCACCCTAGAAAGTCCACAGCCTACACTCGTAATGCACAGATGAGAAAACCACATAAAGGGAGAACATAAATATGGAAAAGCTAGTGGAGAAAACAATGTGCAGAGGAGTCCAGTTCTTCATGAGCATTAGCTTTAAGTCCTTGTTTGTCATTATCTATTATTGATAGAATCAATCACAGGTTACAAACCATTAATTCATTTTGACATCTTTATAATTTGATTCCTGACGTCTGTCTGATGCTGGCTAAATGAGAGGCCATAATGCATAAAGGCTCTAAAATCTTGATCAGCATTTAGGGAATGAGTTGCAAGGGGCATATACTTCAAAATATGAGGATTTGTATCATTGCCTTTTCTAGATTCTCTGCATCTGTGGTCTAGTTGCCAAGGGGGACTATGCAACTGATTCCATTCTGAAGCTATGTGAGAAAAGCAAGCAGTACAAATGCCTCAGCTGCAATTTCAGAGGGAAGGGCTTCTTACCTGTGTACTTGCACAGTGTTCAGAAAAGCCGAGCTCTGGCCTTGACCAAGAGCTAAATTTCTGTTTTCATCAAATATATGAATTTCCCTCCCCTCCCCTTTTCCAGCCTTTACCTTTTTTTTTAAGAAGGTCTGTCCTTAACACATACCAGGTACCAGATCTAAATCAAAAAGATCAAATGTGAAAAGGAAGAAAAGTCAGAAAAATCAGAGAAGGAAAAAGTGTCAGAAAGAGTGACTGAAGTCTCCCAACCTCAGGATATACGTTTTATGAGAATTATACTTGAGTGAGGCTATGAGGTTCCCTGATTCTGGGGATCTCTTGGAGATGCCAGTGTACCTTCCTACAGAAATCAGGCTCTTGAGATATGGTGCATACCTGTATCTTTTTCCAGAATAGACCTAAGGTACCATTCTATACCTGAGAACTGTACTTCTAATATACTAGTTAAAAAATTAAAACTGTACTTGATATTAAACAAACATTTTGACTCTTTATTGAACAAAGAAGCTGTAGATGTCTCAATAGTTTTGCTTGTTATTATAGAAAGCTAAGAGAAAATATTTTTTCATACGAAAAAATAGAAATAAATTTGAACAACCTGAATTGTAACCTTTGCCACTAAAGTTAGGAATGTTATGCAATGCATTAAAAATGAAATCCTTTATGCAACAGAGATAAATATTTTATATGAACATTAAAATAGGTGTGGTTTTACTACATTCCACTGCTTTAGTAATACAATAGACCCCGAAGCATAATGGAGTAGTGTAAGTCAGCATGATGCCTGCTTTATATTGACGAAATAACTACCAAGAATAGTAATGAATGTGATCTCAGTGGTTGCACTTTAAAGAATATTCTAATGAATTTTCCCCTTTCAATAGCCATTTGGCAGATGAACATGGCTACATAAAGGGGAAAGCTAGGGGAATAAGGGTATAACAGAGTCTGTCGTTAGGCTGTTGTTGCTAACAATAAGTTCTTGCCTGTTTTATATGAAGCCTTCCAGAAAACAGTATTTAAGTAGAATGCCATCTGCTGCTTCACCTTCATTGAAACTTGGGAAATGAGAAAGAGATGAAACAGGGTCTCCAAAAGAATAGCAAATGGAATGAGAACCTTAAAAATCCATAGATCAATATGTTTGCTGATTTTCTGAGAGAGTTCCCTAAGTAGTTGCTTTAAGGGCTTCCACCCAGGATCTCTGAACTATAATGCTGAAATAATTCTATTTATGACCATCTTTCTGGAAAAGGACTCTTAATTTTCTAATTGTCTTACCTTTCTTAGAAAAATTATTCTTTGTGAATTGTTTACGATACATAAATAAGGGGTGGGAAAGGCTGGTATATTTTAAAAAAATGTCAGTGAAGACTCCCATTTGCACAAGAGTTGTTGATCTGCATTCGATGATCAAGTTCTCTGCTCTTGCAAATGAACTGAACTTCACCGAAGACACTGAAGTGCTCCCAGTTAAACTCACTCAAACTACATTTGGTAGGGATCAGAGCAGGCTTTCACAGAAACATAGAAACACTGGTGCTTTTCTTTCAATGCTGTAGTGCAGTTTCAGATATTCTTACTCTGTGTGTGGTAAGGGACCAACAACACCTCTACTGATATTGGATTAAATTAAAATTGTACTGATGTTTTTATTCTTTGGGGGAAAATGAAGGTTTGTATTCCAGGTTAAAAAAGTGTGACTAGACAGACTTTATGACAGTTTTGCCATTTGGTACTGTCTTTATTTAAAATTGTTTTTACTGAGAGTGGTGTTCAATGAACATAATACCTTGTTTTACAGACTATTTCTTAGGATATTAATGCACTGACTTTCTTCAGTAGAAAAAATTGTTTTGAATTCAAACTATTATTACAGGAGACAGAAGTGGTTTTCTGATTCTGAAACTTTTAAACAGAGGTTTTATTTTCTCTCTCCTTGTTTTTAAAAGGATCAGTATCTCAGAAAATACATGGGAGAAAAGATAAATTAATAGGGATATTGGAGTTTTTGCGTAACTTATTGCTAAGATTAGGGAAGTAGACAAAAGTAAAGTGAGAAAGAGCTTACCATTTTTTTTTCTACCAGCCCAGGACCACCATAGCAGTGTCAGAAAACAGGTATGATTCAGAGGCAGCACTTTGGAGAGAAAATAAATAGAAGGCTACATTCAAGCATACAAACGATATCACTAGGTTTCTTACTAATTCTTCACAGGCAGAATTCCAAAGCCCTAAAAGTCAAAGGAGAAGATGAGAGACAGAGCCATTGGTTGGCATCCATCCCAGGAACTGAGCTGTATATAATTGGATTTCAAGTAGTCTTCCTTTCCTAAAAACTGAGGATATGAAAACAAAAAGCCTATTCTCATCCTAGAACCTTTTTTGTACATTTTAGTAATCCAGAAGTTATCTGTTTTCATCTGTGTGAAGCATTACATAAACATCAGCTAAATCTTTAAGACACATTTAAAACCTATAGGAGTTTTTTGTTAAAAAGATCTATGGACACAAAAATTTTATTAAGAATGTGGAAGCAAATTTTCAACAGCTGTATATTTCTAAATCTTTTTTGGTTTCCACACGACTTTGTTGTTTGCTTGTGTTAGCAATTGAACAAATATATCTTTTATTGCCAAATCACAGTTTTAACCTCTTTTAATATTGCATCATCTTCTCGTGACTGATATGTGGACTGTCTTCTGTCTCCATACCCTGTAAATGCCTGGCTACCATACATTGTTTCTTGACAAATACAGTCAGTGCAGTGAAAGTAGAGGATGTACTACCTCTTGAAAAGGTGTTTAAGAACACCTTGAAACTTCTGGAAAAGCTGAAGGCTGCTGGTTTGATTCTTAAATTGGATAATATAAATTTGCCGGGAAAACCTAGGCTCACTGACGAATTATCTGTCTCAAAGGTGTATCACTATTGATTATTATAAAACTTAAGCAGTCTTTCTTTTCACAGTTTTGAATATTTTCATATGAAATGATTCACTAAGTATGGAGAAATGTCAACACCCATTTAGCCATTTACTGCAAGTTTTGCCAAGTGGGTTTACCTTAAAACTATGGCAACCCCTATGTATATACACAGCTCATACAGGAAAATAATGTGCTCACAGCAAACTCTCTTATAACAACATGGAGAACTATAGCAGATAATTTTTCTTAGTGAGACTGGCCCATTTCAACAGTTCTTTGTGTAAGTCTACACTTCCAGGGAACTGTCTGGGAAGTAAGAGAAAGCTACTAAGACATAAACTGGCTGCCTTATTGCACCAGCAGTACTGAGGCCAAAGCCTTATTAGATGCACCACATCTTTCTAGCAATTTTCCTCCACACATTCTAAATGACCAAGACAATAATTCTCTGTCAATTGCTTTTCTGTTTCTTTTGTAATTTTATAATTAGTTTTTCCACTATTTTTTCCCTACAAAATCTTACTCCTTCTCCTTCTAATAAATGATGGTAGGGAGATTTTTCATATTTACTGAAAAGCAAAATACAGAAATGTGGCAGGTTTTTAACGTCTATATTCACATGACCAAATCTACAGATGTGAAAATGATACTGTTGTCTTTTTACTTGGCTTAGATTTGTGGTTAGGATTCTTGGGTTCTCCTGTAGTGAATAAAGACAGTACGAACATGCAAAACACAGCAAGGAGCTGAATGACTTAGACAGCTTTGCATTTAAAGAGAACCTCTAGATTCCCATGTGGATTTGACATCTACATAAAAAAAAAAGAATAAAACAAAAATGTCAGAAAAAAACCCAACTTTTGTAAATTTGGGGTCTATATGTTTGCAACTCAAGCTCATTTCTATGTCAAGGTTATGTTGTGAACTGAATTAGTAAAAAAAATAGAGGATAATTTGTTTTTAGAGCAGTTTATGTGTTTTAAGTTTTACTTTTGAGGGGAACAAAAAGAGGTAAGTTTGCAGAACTGTAAGTGAATTTTTTTTCCCTGGGATAAACTATAGAGACAACTTTTTATTTCTTTAGGGAAAAAAAGTTATAAATTAAAAAAAAAAAAGAAGAAGAAAGTCTCAGAGCAGAGAATGTGGGATATTTTCATACAAATGCTGTCTCTTTATTAAATTTCTGAATAGAAACTCCATAGGCATAAACAGGAGAAATACAGAAACTCAGAAATTTTTCCAAATCTTGCAAAAGAAAGAAATAGAATAAAAGGAAAAACGGAAGCCAGCAGTCACATTGTCTTTTCTGAGACTCTTCTCTTTCACTTTCAGGACCAAGCCCAAGTCTGCTGGAATTGTCCAGTAAACACCCTTTGCAGCGTTGATTGTTGCAGACCCCAACAGGGTTACCTTTGCAGCTCAAACTATTTCTAGAGTGAAGGTGAGGCAAGTACAGTAAACCCCTAATGAACATGAATTTAAAGTCTCTTCCTTCTATTTTAAATTAGTGTTAGCTTACTGTTTTCCATTCTGAATTCAGGTTTGGTTTCAGTATCTGGGCTGAGGAATATTGCTGCAGCAGCAGTTGTTCATTATTGTTTTTTCTCTCATTCCTCCTTTTTATTTATGATCACTCCTTGTCCCTTCCTCTCCCTACTGCAGCTGTAAGTGCAGGGTTAATTTTTTCAAAGGGACAAATAGATTACTTGACTCAATTAAAGCAACGCATACACACACACACGTTCACACACACAAGTCTTGCTTTATTTATGAATTTTCTGGTTGTTGTTTTTAGTTTCAGGAGCCTTAAGTTAGCTTTGCCTCAGACTCTGGAAGTGAATCATAATTAATTATTTTATTTTATTCGTTCCTGATGTGGCATATGTCTTTCTGGAGTGAAGTAAAATGCATTTACTTCTTATAAGCTGCAATTTTCTCAGAACTCTGTTACATGAAGGTGTTTTGGAAAAGGGAGACCCAGCAGAGGTCTGCCCTGTTGGCAGAGGTGTGACAGATCCGTATTTTGTAAGATGATCTTTTGCATGAAATTTCAAGCTGTTCCAGCTGGCTTTTTTGATTGTGTCTATACAGAAATGCAAAGGAGCAGCTCTCAGAGCAGGTGTGGCATTTCCAAGCCTTGTGTGTACTAATGTCGACCACTTGGCCTTACCTCCATCTCTGTTCTCCTTCTACTTTTTGTTTCTGCCAATGATTATGTCAGGTCACTCCCATGCTCTTGCAGGTCACGAGTAACATTGTGATCTTTTGGAGCACTGGAGTAAGTCACTGAGGGAGGTTAAGGAGTTAAGATATGAGTATGTGACAAAAGTAGGAGCAGCTTGAGGAGGCAGACTGATCTCAGTATCACCCGAAGCTCTTTCCAGGACTGCCCATTATTCTTTCATGATACATCTGACCACATGCTAAATACATTGGAGACAGGCAAGAAGGACAAAGCACATTTTTATGGTGGTCTGTCAGTTCACAAAGTGGTGATCTTGATGAACTTGGGTGAAATTTGATAAAACAACCTGTAAGCAGACCCTAGGAATTCCAGTTCCCTATAGAGAAAGTCAGAGTGCACATCATATAAGCTCTGGATTTAGGCTAAATTAGGCCTGGGAAGTGCTTGGGTGACATTTAATCTAGAAGAAAGCTTAGAAAGATGCTGTCACTTCTTCAGAACTGGCTTATGTTTTCAAACATGTTCTGCATTGTTTTAGGACTATCTGACATATTCGGCACATTACACCTTAGACACTACAATAAAAAAATTGAATAAACAGGAATAATAAGATTACTTTTGGAATGAGTAGATGCTAAATGTATATACTTTAAATAGAAAATATTTCAGAAATATTTTGTGGTGTTTTTGAGAAGACAAAAGTGATCTTCAATGTTCTCTTTTTCATCCTCCCATAGAGTGACAGAAAGAAGTTAGCACTACTCTCTGGAGGTGTTATGTAGCACCACTTGTGGAATATCATTACACAAGGCTCATAAAATCATTTGCAGCTTGCAGGCTCCAATATCTCAGGAGAGGCTTTGTTTTCATTTTTGATTTTTATGAAACTCTACACTTCTAAGAGCTAGGGGAGAGAATGAGAAAGGGACCTATGAACCCTAAAAATTTTTTTCAGAAAAAGTTTTTTGAGAAGAGATAAACATGCTTTTTCTGTTCTCAATACTAATACTCAAAATGTCATATGTAATTGAAACATACAGTTGCTTTGGTTGCATAACAATGAACACAGGGTTAAAACATTGATATATTTTGTGCAGTCGAGAAGTAGGAAAGCAGATGTGTTTTTTCTTTCAGCATATATGAACCCTCAACAGTGTGTATTTGTTATAGCAGAGGAAGATGTTGATTTAATGCAATATTATATATAAATAAAAATTATATATGTATACATTTTCATTCATATGTACATACCTGTCTAAAAATGTAACCTGTCACTTCTTCCCAACTTGGATTTTACCGAACTTAAATTGAATAATGACAAATCAGAGTTTCTCCTTAAGTTAAATTCTGACATTCCAGTTTCATTCTAAGGATGCCGAATTTGAACTTTCATCAGCACAATCGTCCCAAGCCAACAGTGGTAACTCTGCAGAAGCATTGTCCATAAGATACATTTTTTGGCGGCTGACTGTTTCTGAAGTGAGATCTTTAGCTAAGAAGTATGGCATTGCACAAGAATTGTTTGCCATCAAAGTTGCTTGTCTGTGGCAGCAGCTGCTGTGATTTTGGCTAGCACATGCCTTTCAGAACTGATGAAGCTCGTGATGTGTAAGAGTAGTTCATTTCAATACTTCAGTAATTGTGAAAGTGATATGTCCAGCAGAGAATGGGCTACATGGGATTTTCCTTGCACTCCAACCTGTGGGGAACAATAGTAATTATAATTTTCTTCCCAGCATCCTTTGTATTATAAATTATTTAACATGGAGTGATTTGGTGCTAGTTGGGCTAGTCATAGCCCATAGCTATTTGAGGCAATGACTTTCTCTTAAAAGTAGTGGAAAAGGCATTGCCTCAAAAAGTGCCTGACACCAATTCTCTTAAAATGCATGATAAAAATTTATATGTATAAACTGTTCTCTAATACAAGGTAGATGCTAATGATACTTGAAGAAAATATCAAAGTAGTAGCTAATACGGAATCCCTCCAGAGATATTTCAGATAAACATGGTAGAGTGATGTTCACATGATTCTATATTAATGCCCACCTGGAATAGTCATTGTCCCACTCGGTAGGATGTTCACTGTGCTCCCAATCATGATTAAGTGGTGTCTGACACCTTTTGCTTCTTCATTTTACATCACAATACCATAAGATGGAAAACAGGGAAGAAACAGGATTTGTGTTTTAATTCACTCGTGTTATGGAAAACTTAATGGTATTTTCAAAGAAAAAAAATAAATGTACAAAGCTTCTTCTCTAGATAGATATAAATTATCACAACTTCAATGTTCATGTTTGTTTAAGTTATATTTACCTTTTTTCCCCCTGGTTTTGAAAAATTGAGTTTGTATTTTCTAGATGTAGGACAAGTGATAGTTAACAGATGACAGGTTGTGGAAGTTACAAAGCCTGGTCATGCATTTGCCCTTAGAAATTGGTCAAACCCCACAGTTTTTTGATAAGCACTTTCTAAATTTTGTACTTTTAAATGTAATAAGAGTGGAAACTAGATTTGCATAGAAGTCTGCAGTGTTTCAGGATTTATAGGTCTGTGTTCCCGTACACTCAGATTTGGACATTTGCAAATACAGAATTCATGTATGAGCAGGCACACCCAGACACTTCAGACCAAGATATTTTTTCTGAGCAAGCTTACTAGATATGATTGAATTTCCATTCAATGATGCCAGAAATGTTTTTCCCATTTCCTAAACAGTGTAAGAGACCAGTTTTGAGTTATATGGCTCAATATGCACTAGAAATCTATTTTACCAGTAAATTTATGAATCTGAGCTTTTCCTGAGTGTCAGTTTCAATCTTTAATTTAGAAGATATGAAGTTGTAATGTAGTAAGTGGTGTTAATTTTGTGTGAGGTATGTCCAAAACCTGCCTCCCTGTGATCCCTAAAAAAGTTTGGATACCCTCCCTGGGACTATTTTTGTAAATAATTTAGGGTAGCTATACCAGGGACTGTGGCAATACTACTACTTTTTTTTTTAAATTGGTACATAATGTACTGACTTTCCTGCTGGTGTGGCACAGAGTGATACAGTGTATACTTTCATCTTGTACAAGGGTCACTGAGTATATTTATTAATCTGAAAGATCTTTATATCCAGAAAAGTCATATATTTTAGAATAACTGGCAAATTTCTCTGTTTTAACAGAAAATTGGTGATGATTAAAGAGTGTTCAGGGCTTAGGAGTTTGTCATTGAGTTTCTTTGGGAAGATGCATTTATGGAGAAATTGATTGAGAATATGGACATGTTAGGGCTGTTTCTAGAAGACTGTTAACTTACAGTAATTGATTGTATATATACCAAACAAATCTCAGAGAGGAAGATACTTCATCTTGTAAGTGATGTAACTTACAAGCAGATGTAAACAGACTCCTCAAGTTTCTTTTCCAAAAACAAATTCAAGAACTGTTCACTTGCTTCTGCAAGTGGGAGGTGGGAAAGAGAGCGGGGACTGTCAGGAGAGATATGGCAGCAGACCTCTGCATGCAGGTGGCCAAACCTTCAGATCAGCAACAAACACAGCAGCTGCCTGGCAGGATGTTTCTATGGCCACCCCTGGGCTTCCAAAGGCAAAGTCATGTCTCAAAGTAAAAAGCTCTAACAAACATGCATCCACTGGGAAAGACACAGCTCTTACACACCTATCAGGGACTAATTTTTGTCACTTTGGCAGGGTTTGATGAAGTTCCAAGGTCTACAAGTTGTCACTCATTTTATCTTTTGTTTTTAAAGGTAAAATTTCAGACGTTTAGCACTGTAGATCCCAGTTGAGCAATCCCAGTTAATCAAGGTCTCCAATCTCTTAAGAGCCGAATCTAGAAGGACCTTGATGAATTAAAGTCTTGTTTAATTAAGACAACAGTTTTTTATCTTAAAAAATCAGATAATCTGAAAATATGTGAATTGCTGTACTTCTTTGTAAAATTCTTAAATTTCTTGTTTATCTGTATATAGGAATATAGCAAAGTCAAATATTCTGTATGAGAGATAAGTGAAAATGCAAGTAAGCAGTACATAACAAAAGCACCCATTTCTCAAGGAAAAACTTGGAAGAGTGTTTGGTACAAGATGAATAGGAGAAAGCTCCATACATGGAAGACAAAATTATTGAGAGTAAAGAAGGAAGAGAGATGGCTCTGCCTATCTCAGTAGCCCACTAGGTTTAAAATATAGACATGGATCTGGGATGTCTGTAGACCACAAAGATGAAAACTGGAATAAGAAATTACTGAGAGCCAATATGCAACTTTCTGGGCTTATTCTGTTTGTGTTCTAGGATTTATATGCCATTGCCATTAGCAACTGCTTCCTGATAACACCAGCTTTCAGAAATATGTGGAATAGTACATTCCCAATAGATCAGGGTTCAGTAAAAAGATTTGCCATGTAGCAGGCACTGAGAGCGACATTCCATCAGATTAGAGTTTCCCAGTGGACCCATCTCATTTCCCTGTTTATTGCTTAACAATTATTCATAATATGGTAAATGCCATTGAAATCATTCTACCATGAAATTAAATTTTCAGTTATTTCCATGCTGCCACTCTGAAGTTGCGGTAATGGTTAATGGAACTAGCAAGATAGCAGAAGATGATTTTACTTGCTTAATATTGAGTAAGAAAGGTTTTTGAAGAGATATCACAGCATATACCAACCAATTTAAGATACAATTACAAAACCATCAGTATTTTAGAAAAAATTATGATTTTTCTGAATATATTAAATGCATGCTTACTTAGAAATCACTGGAACTCTCTCAATTCAGGACATATCATTCTTTTCAGAACATGACTTGATTTTCATCAAGCTGCAGGAAGTAATAAAAAATGTCATTTAAAGCCCAGGAAACATCTTCAAATTTTTATTTGAAAATAATAATAGTCAACAAAAAGATACATTTTGGACACAAATATTCCCATAGTTCAGCCAACTCTATTTGTTTCACTGTTTCCATGCCTGGCATTATAATGATCATACAGTTCAGTTATGTTGTTTATTATCTTCTTGGGAACCTCTCAAGAACTTTTAAACCAAAAATACTTGTCAGTCTTTGTAAAACAAACAAAAAATAAGAGGTGAGGTAATGTAATCTTCAAGATCTGTTACTACACATCTGTAATCTGATCTTTTTGTACGGATCCCTGATACATGAAGGATTCAACACTAGGAGATGAGAGAAAATTAAAGTTGTTTTATGCAGAGCAAAGTTATCACCTGTAGCTGTCCCTGGCTAAAGGACAGCTTAAATCCTCATGGTTAGTCTCCAGCAAGAGTTCACTGCCCAACATAATGTTGCAGAGGGCACTGCTAGACATTCTGCTTCTACAGTAGGGACTTCACATCCAGCCTGCCTGTGACTTGGCCCGTCTCATCTTAGTCCTGTGTGATGCTTTGTAGCTCTAAAGGGTATCCTATGATATTTTTTTTAGTCCAGAGTACAAAAAAAATGTGAAAAACCTGTGTTGTTTACAGAGTAGTACAGCCAATATGCTAGCATGATTGAAAGAGAGCATTCATCAATTTATAATGCTGAGAACTAGAAGGAATGAGAAAGACAGTTTTTGTTTCCTCTGCTGTTGAGATAAAAATCTCCATCTGAGGAAATGTGCATGTAACATTTCCAGGAGTGCTTATTCGGACAGAACAGCATAAAATCCTACCTAAGATGGCAAAAGAGGTAAAGGAGAATGTTGTATGATTTGATATCCTCAAATTTAAAAAGAAAGAAGGAGAAAATCTGAAAGATTCTGAGAGATTTCTGAAAGCGAAGTCTGAGCAACTTAATTTCATATTAACTACTTGGTTTGCATTAGCTACATATCAATTACTTTTCAGCCTATCTAGGTGTTATCTTCATGCAAGTAATATGTTTGTGGGCATTTATTAATATGACCATAGATTAACTGCCTCAACTCCTGTGGTGTTCAAATCCTGTTTACTCTTGAAGGGTGAAATTTGCTGAATAATAATCAAATTAATTGAACATTCACTGATGTACTGTTCATCTTATCCCTAAAAAGTTCTCTCTAACTGGCCAGATGAACTTTTCCCTAGGAGCATCCAGTCTCCTTTGTTGATGTCCAGGGATTCCCCAAGAGTTTGGCTCCACGAGAAAAGATTCTCCTGTAAATGTCTTAAATGGGCCAAGGTAAATGTCACCTTAGAAGAGTAAGATTTTATCCCAGTTTTAGGGGAACATTTATTTTCCAACAACACTAAAAATGCTAATGGTGCTGTGTTTTAGGCACTTTGAACTAGTTGTGTGTCATGGTTTGACTCTGGCTAAAAGCNGGCCCACGGGGTTCCACCAGGCCCCTCTGCTCCAAACACAGGATCACAGCCTCTCTTTTCCGGCATGTCTCTGTTCCAGCGTGGAAAAATCTCCCAGTCTTTCCACGGGTTCACAGGCTGAAGAATCTTCGCCCCTATGGTTCCTCACAGATTGCTGGGGCCCTATTCCAGTGTTTAAGGCATCTTCTCTTTCTCCTCTCTCTGACCTTGGTGCTAATCAAGCTCTGCACCCTCCTGTCTCTTAAGCGGCCATGATGTTCTGCCCAGACTTTCTTTCTCTACTCCTTCTTAAATATGTTATCACAGAGGCGTTGTTGCCTGACCTTGGCTAGCTTAGAGCAGAGAAAAACTCTAGCAGCTTCTTAAAGAAGCCTCTCTCCTAGCCCCCCCCAGCTAATAAAAAACTCTGGTTACTTAAAACCACAACATTGTGTTAGGATGCTGATAGGACTTCAGAAATGCATGACTCTCATTGTGCCCTAACTCTGTAGTGGGCTGCAGGGGCTATGTGGGCAGCATTGCTTTGGTGTTTCCTGACACCATTTCTGTCACCCAGGGTGAATTTCAGTAACTATCAGATTCATCAGAAAAGACAAGGAACACTCTACACTCCACAGAAGATAGTCTGAACTTTTAGTCACTCATGGAAGCTGAGAGGACAGCCTGAATGCTTTCAGGAAAGGGGAAAAGGTGGCCCATAGTTTCCAACATGCATCTTTGACTTCCCCAAATTACCAAGGAATTTACTTTTGGTAAGACTGTCCAATTGCCTTAAGTAGTAAAAGGAGAAAATTTTAAGTAAACTGCTCCACTGCCTGTCTCATAATGGCCATTTTGGCAACTCTGCTTTGTGAAGAAAACTCCTTTCCCTTCAGAGAAGCAAGGCAAAACCATATCTCATTTATATGTCCTGACTCAATGTGTGATACTCTTCTACTGTTCAGCACCACAGGACACAGGTGATTGTGGGGCCACTTCAGACTGAAATTGTAAAGATCCTTAAGATATATAGTATTAAAGGACTTAAGGCTCCCACAAGTTTTATGCACCTCTAGAATGAGATGAGACCAAAACAAAAATTTTGAGGATTTATACTTTGAACTCAGAGGCACATCACCAACGATTTTTTCCTGTGCAACTACTCTTTGCATTGCAATAAGTTTGCATTGCAATATTCTTATCTTTTTACAAAGAAGTTTAAATTAAGTGGTTGGATTTGAGCCTATCTTTGATTTATATGTATCTTACTATACAGATATATTTCTATTATTGGCAGGTTTCCTTCCAGAAGATTAATAACATCTGGTACTCACATGCAGTTGCAAATATACAGAGATAATAAATATGTCATTTTGACTGACAAAATGCGTTTGAAATAAACCATCCCAAGAACTATTTTTTAAAATATGGCAGCTGTCATAGTTTGGTCTGAAGACAGGGGCCACTAGGGGCCACCATACACCTCAGAAAAACTGAATTTCTATCCCACGGGAAAATCTTAAAGTGCATTCCACTTGTACATAGCTGGCTTCACATTTATCATGAAATTTATATGCAAAAATTGCAACGAAATTATTATCTTGTAATTAGGTTTTCCTTTCTATCTCATTAATTTCCACTGGCAGAGTTGTGCACATGTGCAATAAGTGATGACCTCACTTCATGAAAGGTGCTTTCTCTGTGAATTACTTCTGGATAAAATGAACTGTGTTCAGCACTAGTTTTTAAAATTATGTAAATAGCAAAGTAGTCTGCTTTGTGTTTTCAAATAGGTGAATTTTGAGAGGCCATTTGATTTCAGCAAGGAATCATTTATGCTGAAGCTGTCACTGAAGCTGGAATGCATTGCAAATACTTCCACTGGAGCTAGCTCTTCACAAGAGGTCTAGGATTTTCAAGTAAAATGTTGTGTTCACTCAACTAACTACTTTAATAGATACAATGTCTGCAGGAATCACAGTAAAAATAACATTTAGGAAAGTTATCTTGTTTCTTTGGCGGAGGCTGGATATACATCATTTCCACCTCCACCCCTTCTCTTAATTCACACATTAATCCCAGTTGAATAGTAATTGACAATACAGAGCATCCTGTGAGACCAAGTAATTTGTTAGTGTTAGAAAGAGCAGAACCCTGAAATCCTGAGTGGAAAGAGCTTGTTTTAACCAGTAGACTGTTTAAAATTATCTCTCTCTCTATGTAAATATATAACAATAGTTGCATACTTGGGTAGATGTTCAGTCCATATGTATATTGATGCTATGAATCCATTTAGCCCAGCAAAACTATCTGTACAGATTAATATTCTTGATTGACTTCACAACTTTTTATGGGCTTTGTGTGAGGAATTTAAAGATATATCAGCAAATTTCTAATATAAGCTACAAGAATTCAGATACAAGATAAAATCTCTTTTTTTCTCCTTTTTCTGCTTGGAATATCCTGTCCAGATTTTCCTTTCTCAAAATTCTTATATTTAGTGCAAAGTCTTAGCCACAGTGGAAGAATTAAAAACCAAAATTTATATCAATTAATATTTCTCAGTGTTATAGTTTGGCTCTCGCTAAATGCCGAGAGCCCACACATAGATCTAAAATTTCTCAGAGAAGGAAAAAAAAACCCTCGACTTTTGTGATAAGAATTACAAGCAACTGTTTATTAACTATTTCACAAGCAAAACAGGCTCTAACTTAGAATATTAAGTATTCACTACTACTACTACTAAAATCAGAGCTCAAGAGTGAGAAGTTTGACAGATGTTACAGACACCTTTCTCCATCCACCCCTCCCTTTTAAGATCTTTCTCCTTCTCCCAGCAGCTCGGGAAGATGGGAGTGGAGGGGTTACAGTCAGACGCTGACTTACTGCTGCTTAGGAGAGAGAGTCCCACCCCAGGTTTCCTCATGGGGTCTTTTTCCACGGAATTTGTGAATTACACTGACAACAGCTTTCCAGGTATTGTTGTCACGTAAGTCACTTTACCACAGGTGCAGTCATTCAGGTGCTGCTTGGCTACTTCAGCATGGGTCTCCCCGGCCACCGGTCCCCTCCAGCGTGGGTCTCTTCTTCCCACAGCCTACAGGACTCGATCAGGCCCCCGCTCCAGACATAGACATCAAACGTTCCACAGGATCACAGCCTCTCTCCTCCAGCACTTCTCTGCTCCAGTGTGGAGTCTCCCAGTCTTTCCACGGGTTGTAGGTGAATCTTCACTCCCTATACGTTCCCCACAGGTTGCTGGGGCCTTATTTCAGTGTTTAAGGCATCTTCTCTTTCTCCTTCCCTCTGACCTTGGTGTCAAACTTCTCACGCTCCTCTCTCTTAAGCCACCATGATGTTCTGCCTTGCCTTTTTTTCTTCTCCTTTTTAAGTATGTTATCACAGAGGCGTTGTCAGGTGACCTTGGGCTAGCTTAGAGCAGAGAAAATTCCATCAGCTTCTTAAAGAAGCCTCTCTCATAGCTTCCCCCAGCTAATAAAAAACTCTGGCTACTTAAAACCACAACATTCAGTTAAGGTAACGGGACATTCACTGAAGTCATAATGAGACTCCTGTTAAAATGAGTTAGAATCTTGCACTTTTACATTTCTTCTCTTTTTTATATTTAAAAAAAAAAAAAAGAAGTTCTTTAGCTGAAAGCTGCCTTTCTTTCTTCTGGTTATTTTTTTATTTCTATGTTCAACCAACTGCTTTGCAGAACTGGACAGCCTTCAGCTGCCTTTGCCTTTCTGGAGAACCCTTGGAGACAAAGACGAGTTTATCTAGGGGCTAATATGTGCTGTTATGCTATGATTCGTGTTTGCAATGCATATCAATTTTAAACTGCTGCTCCTTTGACAGTGTGAGATGGTCAAAGAGGGTATTAAATTCTCCTTAATATTTATTGTCTTTGTACCCATTGAAGAAAAAATTAAAGCATGAATTTAATGGTGCAGCCTCACCTTGAATATTGTGGCAGTTTTGGTCACTGCAATATAAGAAAGATATTAAGCTCTTAGAGAGTGTCCAAAGGAGGGCAACGAAGATGGTGAAGGGCCTTGAGGAGAAGCCATATGAGTATTGACAGAGGTCATTTAGTTTGTTCAGCCTGGAGAAGAGGAGACTGAGGGGAGACCTCATTGCAGTTTATAACTTACTTATGAGGGGAAAGGAGGTGCAGACACCGATCTCTTCTCTGTTGTGACCAGTGACAGGCCACGAGGGAATGGCCTGAAGTTGTGTTAGGGGAGGTTTAGGTTGGATATTAGAAAAAGGTTCTTCACCCAAAGGGTGGCTGAGCACTGGAACAGGCTCTGCAGGAAAATGGTCACAGCATCAAGCCTGACCATCCAAGCATTTGGATGATACTCTCAGGCACAAGTTGTGACTCTTGGGAGTGATCCTGTGCTGGGCTGAGAGTTGGTCTCAACGATCCTTGAGAGTCCCTTCCAACCCAGTATATTCTGTGATTATGTGATTCTGTAACAAATTTAAACTCATACTGAAGCTCTTAGCCACTAAGGCTTTGTTAAATCACTGATATTCTCTACAATGCAGCATCCTCACATTCATGATCTGTGCTTTCACAGGTAAAATTCAAGGGTCAGATATAATGAAAACAGACAGCCTCTAAGAAGAGTGGGTGATTCATGAGAGGAATAGAGATCAAATTTTGTTTCTGCATGCTATTTATTTTCTGAAAAGTTGGAATCTCAGTGTAAGATGATAGCCTAAGAGTAATACTAAGAGAAGGATTAAACCGTTGCCAAGTGTATTACTCCAGGACAATTACAGACTGGTGAATTCTGGCATAAGATACTGTTCCAGACATAAATCATAAGGGAAGTAGAAAAAGCATTTATGACTTATTAAAGAGTAAACTCTGCTCTTCAGTGGGATAATACCATCTATCAAAAATGGTGTCCTGGATTTTTCAAAGGATCCTCTGGATATTAGGTATCAAATTCTTGAAAGCATTCAGCAGGATTTGAAGATTGTACTCTCTTAAGACCTAAAGGTTGCTTGCATATTGGAAAGTGCATATATATGACAGAAAAGATATGGGGAAAGCAAATAACTCAAAGTTTACCCACTATCGCAGTTTTATATGTAACTTTTCCAATGCCACCTCCCATCTCTTGTTTGTTTTGTCTCAGCTACCTGCAGCCTTTTTTTTTTTCAAGAAGGCCTGTACTTCAGATATTACTTTTTCTTCACACAAAAATATAATTTCTGCTAGTCAGCAGGGCTTTTTTTTTCTTTTTCTGCCTCCTGCTTACCAGAAACTGCTCAGCTCATTTACTTCTCTGTTATACTTGCTTTTCCCAGACTGACCTTTAACTTAGCTGTCTGCTTTTACCTCCTTCAGTCCTTTGGACCACCATTACATGTTTCTACTGGTTTTTCTCTTTATGATTTCAACAACTTGTACAGATTTTATATAAGGATCAGTGGATAATTTTGTATTTTTGCCCCCAGTAACTAACTAACTAAATAATTAAATGTATGTTTCACCATACAACTCCCATCCTCTCTCTGCTGTTCCTGAGGGGCAAGATGACCCCCTGACCCACATGCAGCAAGCTGGAACTCCCTTTTACACAATCCTAGCAAAACATTCCTCTTGTGTGTTTCCCAGAGGAAGTGAATGAGCTGTAATAATGAAGGGAAAGGAGAAGCCGCCAGTTGTTTCCACCTCTGGATATTTTGGTTGGAAGGAGGGGAGTTACTGTACTATTAGGAAAGGATGCTGTGCTATCCTGAGATCTCAAAACAGGAGGAGGGTAAACAATTTAATTTTTTATTTCCGTATTTACAGACATGGGAGGCAATTTGTCTCATTGGTCCTCTGGATTAAAAAACTGGTTATCAAAATCCACATTCTTTTGAGGATTTAAGTTTGTGCTTTGGACTGGAAAAAAACACATACTGACCTTTCTTAGGTTCAGTCACCTGCTTAACTTGTGGCCATATCTCAAATATGTCTGCATTGTCTCTGCAATGTGAGGGCTTGCTGCTGACACTTCTTCCCACCCACAGATTGCCTGCAGTGTGCCGAGATGGATTTTCGCAGTCAGAGGAGAGTACCGTGTGAGGCTGAGGGCTTCACCCTGCTGGCACATCCCTGTCCCCATCCCTGACCCTGACAGCCATGAAAGGGCTTTGGAGTGCCCAGATCCTCTGCAGAGCCCTGCTCTATTCAGCCACTCAGAAGGTTTCTGTATTTTTCCATTGATGAGCCCAGGAGCCCACTAATGAGCTGCTAGGGTTGTTTCTAGGCCCATGAAGGTGGACACTGAATATGGTCAAAGAAGAAAGCTGCGAAGCAAGGCTGTATGTGATACAGATAGAGGCTAACAAGATACCTTACTGTCACAGAGTTTCAACTCTGGTACATTCACATATATGAGCATAATTTCCCAATTTTAGATAGGGATGAGGCCCTGCAAGGTAAATGTTTTGCTTTACATTTTGTAGAGCAGATGAATCTGAGGTGTAGATCAGCTTCTTCCTCTCATCTGGTGAGGTAAAAAGTTCAACATTTTTCTCCTTTTTTACATTCAGCCCTGCATAGTTCAAAATTTGATTTATCAGTTATGTACCATTGTGGCCAGCCTTCGGGCCAGGTTTATTCAATTGCTGTCAGAGCAGCATGCTGTTACCTTCACCTCCCACGCTGTGAATGGAGCACCACCAGAGACCCTGCTGCCGTTGGCAGCTGGGACCCATCAGGTCCTGCTGCTATGTCTGAGCAGCCAGTAATAGGACCTCTCCCAAGGGGAGAAGGTACTGTAGTGTTACTTGATTCAGGAGGCCAAGGTTTCTTTGGCTCTGCATTAAAAAAAATTAGATCGTGGGTCTCTTTCAAATGTCTGCAGGTCTCTGAGAAAGAAGTTATCAGATAGACAAAGAAAAAAGATTAAATATCCTAATGCAAAAAGCATGAAGGTAAGACAGTGAGACAAAGTAACAAAGTGATGATTTCTCTTTTCTTTTCTTTTCTTTTCTTTTCTTTTCTTTTCTTTTCTTTTCTTTTCTTTTCTTTTCTTTTCTTTTCTTTTCTTTTCTTTTCTTTTCTTTTCTTTTCTTTTCTTTTCTTTTCTTTTCTTTTCTTTTCTCTTTTCTTTTCTTTTCTTTTCTTTTCTTTTCTTTTCTTTTCTTTTCTTTTCTTTTCTTTTCTTTTCTTTTCTTTTCTTTTCTTTTCTTTTCTTTTCTTTTCCTTTCCTTTCCTTTCCTTTCCTTTCCTTTCCTTTCCTTTCCTTTCCTTTCCTTTCCTTTCCTTTCCTTTCCTTTCCTTTCCTTTCCTTTCTTTTCTGTCCTGTCCTGTCCTGTCCTGTCCTGTCCTGTCCTGTCCTTTTCTGTCCTCTTCCTCTTCCTCTTCCTCTTCCTCTTCCTCTTCCCTTCCCTTCCCTTCCCTGTCATTAGCATTATGCAGGGTGTGGGTGGGTGTATGACTTAAAAACTGCACATATATGAATGCAAACTAATCAAATAGGACCACGGTCCATCTTAAACAGTCCAGAGGCAAGAAAATCTGGGGAAAGAACTAGATGCTGAGATCCTTCATTCAGTCCATGAATAAAAAGCATGTCACATGTATATAACTGGCTAGGACTGCAGTAATCCTAGCTAGACTTGTTGCCCTGGTTCTGGCACCTCCATGGTTATGAACTTCATATGTGGTATGTTCTTCATAAAACAATTCTGCCATTGTCAAGCTTCTTTGTATAGACAATGAAGAAATTTATTGGACTATGTGCACTGTGCATGAAAATTCAGTCTCTAGGGATTACTTTTTGTTTGCCAGAACCTAGTCTATTTCCAGGACATTTGAGGACTTTTCACAATTGGAAAACATCTAACTGTGGGTGTGGGATAAACAGAGAGAGAAAAAATACAAACCTATAATTGTAAAAATTTCCACTAATAGGATTGAAAGTTTGGAGTATCTGTGCCTGGGATGGCAAAAAGTATTTCACAGAATATTACATATCCAGAATTACCTATTCTTTTTTTAACATGTAGCAGATTTGTGGCATAGACAACGCAACATTCCTTTGTATGCATAGCAAATATAAACCTAGTTACCATAACTGAGGGACCATCTCAACAGATACCATGAGCCTTGTTTCACATTTAAAATTTCAAGAATTATTGCTTTTTTCATTTACTGTTATAACTTTACTGAATTTCAAAGGTTCTGAGATAGTGCACATAAATGCACAAACAAAGCACTGGGAATATAAAGTGACATAGAAAACAAAGGAACGCTGCATGAACTCCTGTTTTCAGGCTACACTTTGGATGCAGGAACTACGGCTCTTAGTTCATTTGATGCATAAATGTCTTTTTAGATGAACTCTTCTAAATCAATGCAACTTACTTCTTACTAATTTACTATTTGGCTTCTGTAATTGTTCTTATAACAATGATGCAAAGTCCTCATATCTTCAATTTTTATTTGGGAAAACAATCATTATTCCAGTTTTACATATGGATGAAAAAACAGAAAGAAGTCCAAATGCCAGTTCAGTTGCACAACTAATCAAAATATTGTTTTCAGAGCATATGTGCAACACCACTGATTTGACAAGATCAAATTAAATTTCTGAGCAAGATGCAATGTGGTTGTGCCATTATCTGAGGATTCAAATTCTTAAGAGGACTTTTTTATCATCCCAGCTAATTAAGTTTTAGGCACTAAAGGCTGACAGTAATGCAAGAAAAAACATGAACCACAACCACCTCAGTGAGGTGACAGAAGTCACCTCAAATCATTAAGCATCTTCCTTTTTGGCCTAAAAATTCCTTTATGGCTGTATTTCTGCTTCTGTAGTTACTAATCAATGTCCCAGCCTGAGCACCTAACTTCCCACTTTCTCTCCACTCCATACTGGGATCAGTGCCTGTGCAGTGCTTGGCAGTTCAAGCCCACAGTGAAGAAAGAGAAATCTTGGGACCCAGTCCCTGACTCCATTACTATTTAATTTGCTTTTCTTCTGTTTCCAACTCATGTCTGTATTCTGTCTTTGTTCCCAGAACCATTCACACATTTTTTTCATTGAATAGACATTGAAATAAAACAAAGAATTTTTTCCATTTTCTGATGCCCAGACATAGATTCCAGAAGCTAGGTCTTCTTTCCTGGAAGAAGCAGAGTCTGCATTTGTGACTACTTTAGATAAGAAAGGAATTGAATCTTGGCCCATCACTTTCTAAAAAGTGTTCTCACCAAGGTCTTTTAAGGGCAGAGGGCATAATTTCCTGTTGCTTTGGCACCAGTATCTTAGAAAAGAGATCACCAACTTTTTCAAATAATGTTTAATAGGTGTCAACACCCATAAGATATTTAAATCCTGATTAGGAAGTATAGCCTTTCCCAGTCTCCAAATCACACACTAACACTGGAGAAGGATGTGATTTTTACTCTTATCTTCTGCACAGCACTTCTCAAGAGGTTGAGGTAGTTCCATGCCCACTTTTGTTTGGTGGAGCTATTCCTGTGAATCTTATCCCTTACAAATCCTCAGAGTTTAACGCTGGGTTGTCAGTTCAGAACAATGACAAGCCACCTAAAAGCCAGCGTCACCTAAAAGCTAAAAAACCACCTAAAAGCTGGTAGCAAGGGGTAAGGCCTTAGGTCTAAAGTACCTAGTCTTAAGTCTGTAGGAAAAACGTGGACAGCCTGATCTAGCTAGGCAGAGAGAGTGACTCTCAGGCAAGAAGACGCACAGAGAACTGGTGCTCTCCAGCATTGCTTCAGATCCTTGAAAAAAGATCCTGGCAGAACCCAAAATATTCACATGAACAGTTAGATTTAATTTCATGAAAGTGAGCTATAAAAAGTGGATGTTTGATCTTAAATATTACTCTGTCATTATAGAAAAATACAGTTGGACAAGGTATGCAGAGTTTGTAGTCCTAATATTTCCCCCTTATCCCTCAGAAAAATCTGTAAATATATCAAGTAATTGAAACAATATAACTTCCTCACACATTTTATTTTTTTATCTTTTCTTATTTCTAGGAATTTCTTCCCAGCAGCTAACCTGAATCTCTTTGTAGCTGAAAATCATGTTGTCTTGCTCTTGTCCATGAACCCAGAAGACATATTTTTTTCCTCACTTCTTTACAGAGTAATTCGAAACAGTTTTTACTTTCTTGGGGACTGTCATGATGCCCTCACTCCATTTTTTGTTCTTTAGTCAAAACAAGACTTGCTCTAAATCAGATTTTCTAACTAATCAGATCAGTCTCTTTTGTCTTCCTCGTGTTCTGCCTAAACTAGACACATTATTCTAACTATGGCTGTAGCAATGATGAACTGACTGAAGAATTACTTAACATTTCTTATTTTTGTTCATATATCTCAGTGTGCTCTATGCCTCTCCTACAACAGCATGATACAATTGTCTCATTAACTTCACATTTCTGTCAAGATTCTTTCACGAAGAGATGCTAACAGCTTGTTTTACAGCTGTGTTTCTGCTGTTGATTATTCCTTCAAGAGTGTAAAATCTTCTCTTTGTTCTGACTGTGCTCCATTTTTTCAGAGTCTTTCTCTAGTCTGTCAAAATCAATTCCTAATTCTGTCTTCTGGTTATTTTGTCACTCTACACTCTCTTTGAGTGTAAGTCTAAATCTGTAAATTTTACAAGTCTTTTTTTCCCATCATCTAGAAACCCAGATAATTATTAGAGGGGACTAGATCCAGAAACAAACAATTATATATGATATGGCCTATTTTGCTAGACTTGAAGTTACTGGTGTTTATTAATAATAAAAATGCAAACTGGAATGATAGCTTTAAATCTAAAAGTGAGGAGGCTTAAGGTATATTGCATGCCCAGGGAAAAAATGAACTCTCTAGAAGGTCAGATTCACTTGAAATTGCAGAAACAAGGAAGAATTCTGTGAGGAATTCCTGTCTGGCCTTCAACTAATGAGAACCATGTTAATCGTGGCATTTTACCAGATTCAATTATCATAGATCAACTAGTAATTGGAATTAAAGACCCAAAACTACAGATATGACATATATCTGCATAAAAATGAGGTTATATAACCCTGCAACCTGGCATATGGATAAGTGGGGTATAGGGAATTGGGGAACCCTAGTAAATTCATATATAAAATGGAGAAGGTGAATAAGGAACAATTTTGTTAGCAGTTGTCCATGTTAGAATTCGGAAACCAGTGCAGAAAGAGATGAGAAATATAAGTGTTTTCAACATTTAAATTCAGAAGCAGCAGAAGTAGAATATAATTCATAAATATGCTGCTACAGTGTCTAGAGGGAACTGAAAAGGATGGTCAGAGTTGACTGATTACGCCTACAGCCCAAAAAAAAAAGAGGTAATTGCAAGCCATGAGGACAAGAATCACACAGTAAATATCACAACATGGTTCTTCACATTTCTTGAAGCGTTTAACATTTATTCCAGTTGGAAGTGTCATACAGTATAAGACGGAGCTTTGTTCCAATCCACTGAGGTTGTGCTGCTTTCTGGAGACTCGAAAGAACAACAGTAGGGGAAATAAACTTACAAGTTTTTTTGGGTATCAATAGGAGTGAGAAGGCCTCCCAGAACTTATTCCAACTGCTTTTTGTAACTACACAATTTTCAGTTCTGAAGGAGGTTACATGTTATGTGTAACCCTTAATGCTTTCACAGGCAGGGGGTGGATAAACTGAGGTGATTGGATACAGACCAGCTATAAGTCTGAGGGGTCCCACTGTAAAATGCTCTTCCTACTTGAAGTCTTGCTTAAACTTGCCTTCTTTTAGGATCTCAAATGAGATATTGGCCATTTACATAAATGAGGAATACACTTTATTTTGGCACATTCTTTAACATTTAGTTGACAGATACATCAATCTAGTTAGAAATTAAGCTAGAGGGTAGAACTACTGAATCAGCACCTTATGTCTGTTGATTAGCTCAGTTGTTTAGATGATGCTGATAACACCAAGGTTGTGAGTTTGGTCCCCGTAAGGGCCATTCACTTAAGAGTTGAACTTGATGATCCTTGTGGGTCTCCTCCAACTTAGAATATTCTGTGAAACCTGTGTGAGTTAAGGATAATGTCTGTATTAGTGTAAAATCAGTTTGGGTTGTCAACTAACAGGCCAGTAAAGTTCTCAGTCCACCAAGAGTGTTACTGATGCTACCAAAATTATTAAATTTCATTTCTTGAGCTACCTTTCTACTTAATACCAATATACCTCATTTTTTTTATCATACATGAAGGGATTTGCCTCTGTGTAGGTGAAATTAGGCTGCTTATTTTTAAAGGCGGGAAACATTTGTTCAGTTCCAATATATTATTCTGGTGATTTCCTTTATAAAACACCAAATGAGTCGACATAAATACAAGAAAATCAATGGGATATTCGACTAGACTAATAAAATGCAATTCACTTGGAAAGAGTTGGAGTATGTTACTTGCCTTGTCTTACTGGAGAAGGTGTAGGCAGGCTGAAGCAAAGAAACTCAGAGATCTTTCCACTGCTCAGCAGATAAAGCCAGTATAATTCACACAGTGTTTTCACAGAGATGAAGGCAATAACCATTTTTGAATCATACATAAAACATGTAAGACTTTGAAGTAGTTGTAGGTCATATATATAGGTTTTATTCATATACATGGTCTGGAACTAAACTTTTAATACTGAGGTGTTGAGCCATCACAGGATGATCAGTGCAATTATTAATACTATTCTGTCTAAAAAGGTTTCTGTTGTTTATTTGGGTGTTTAACAACAGAAATACATTCAAGACACCCTAGTATTGGGAAATGAAAGGCAGTTAGCTGCATGTGTATTTTTAAATTGTTTTCTTTAATAAAAGATACTGTGGACTCTGATGGACAGAATGACATAAAAGATAGTAAAGAAAAAGTTAAATTTTGTGAAATTTAGCAGTGAATTAAGAGTGAAAATTTGGTGCAAATTAATTATGCCCTTAAATGTGCTGTGATTATGAGAAAATGCAGTTTGCTCAAGGGTGTCACTGCTCTCTGACATAAATCCCTGAATAAGCATATGGCATGATTGGGTTTTGTGGAATACCACAGCCAAAATCTATTTTAGTGTTGCGTGGTAGGTCACATTTGCCTCTGAAAACCCTTGTACAGTGAGAATATATGGAGCACTCTTGATTTTTACTGTTACTACATATCCATATTAATTTAACATTCTGGGAAACGACCATAAGCTAAATTAAAAGCTGTATAAAGGAGTAAAATGTACTGTTTACTGGCCTATGTTGCTATTTTATCAATCTTGGCTACCATTTCACACCAGAATCACAACATTCTCCAACAAAAACAGTGTTTAATTATCTGCTCTATGAGAGCACCCAATTTCGCTGGATAGCTATTGTCTACCAATGAATTCAAGCGGC
>WEIV01013154.1:0-10209 GCA_013390005.1 Calyptomena viridis | reverse complement strand
CGGGGGTCCCCGGGATGCTGGTGGCCCCCCCGGCGCTGACGCTGCGTTTCTTCCCTGCCCGGGAGTCTGTTGTCTGGCAGAAGCCTCCGGCCACCGCGCCATCACGGCCACCGCCGGCTGATGCTGGCTGTGCCACCACGCTGCAGCGGCTGGCCGGGGCGCGGGCGGGGGTCCCGGTGTTACCAGGGCTGGTACATGCGGGTGCTGTGCCTTGGGCTGGGGGACAGAGGGGGAGAGCCCCTGGGGATGCTTGGTGTGAATTGGGCAGTGCTGGGAGTGAACTGCGGGGCACTGGGAGTGAGCTGGGAGCATTAGAAATGAACTGGAGGGCCCTGGTGAGAGCATGGGACAGTGGTGTGCCAGAGGGGCTGCAGTGGACAGCTGGGGCTGGGCATGAGGACTGATGGCTGGTGGCACGGGGACAGCAGGGCTCTCCCACAGTCGGTCCAGGGGGTGGCTGCAGGTCCCTGAGGAAGGAGTGGGAAAGGGGCCTGGCACAGTGAGATGAGGGCAGCAGTGGCGGTAGTGTGGGTGGCTCCATGGTGGCCAAGGCCACGGGCAGCATGCAGAGCTGCCAGCCCTTATCTGTGCATGGTGGCCAGCCCACGCCTGTGCCCCCAGCAATGCCCTGTCCCCTCGCCAGCCCCACACCCCCTGTGCCACATTCTGCCATGTTCTGCCACACTCACCCCCTTCCCACCCAGCAGCCCCCTCTGCCCGTCCCCCCCGTGGGGGTCTCACGGCGGTGGGTGCTGCAGCACCGCTGGCAGTCGTGTGCTCTGTGCTCCAGATCCGTCACCACAGCCCGCTTTCATCTCAGAGTGTGACGTGCCACCTCCCCACCACCACCCTGTGCTGTGCCACCTCCCCCTCTGCCCCCTTCCTACAGCCTGGCCCAGCCCTGCTCTGGGGTCCCGAGGGGCTCGTGGAGGCAGTGGACACCGTGGTGGCACTGTGAGCACCAGCTTGCCCTCTCTGGTCTCACCTCACCAAAGTGGGTCTCTGCCCTCATGTCTTGGCCCACCCTGATGGGTGCAGGGTTAGGAAGGTCCCTGGCTGGGACTGACCCCTCATCCCGCTTGTCCCCCTCATCCCTGGCAGTGTGACCGTGGCTGTGTGTGCCCCCCAGCACAGCCCTCACATGGGGCAGGGGCTTCCTTGGGTGCCTGAGACAGAGCTGGGGGGAGCAGGGGGCAGGTGTGGGACCAGCTGGGCCGAGGTGCGTCCTGCACGAGGTCAGAGCCACCTCAGTCCTTTGGGGAGGTCCCTCAGCAGTGACACAGCTGTGCATGCCGGTGACATTCCCGAGGGGGGCTGCCTGTGGGACCCTGGCAGCTGCTCCTGCTGCCCTGTGCCGGGGTGAGGGCAGCAGGAGGAGGAGCTGGCTGGCACCAGGCTTGCCCATGGCAGGGCTGGCACTGCCACAGCACAGCCCCAGGGCAGGAACCAGCCTGGGAAGGGCTCCTGGTTCCCCCCCAGAACCGTGGTGGCCCATGGTGGGCCGGGTGGGTGCTGGGAATGCCCAGCTGCCTGCAAAGCCCAGCCTTGTGGCCACCATGGCTCTCACCAGCTCCAGCACCCCAGAAGCGATTTGTTGCCCAGCAGGTGTTGGGATGGGCACTATGAACCACCAGCACAGCTCGGGTCAGTCCCTTTGGAGTGGTGCCCAGGTCCCAGCACCCAACCAGAGCAGCAGTGGGGCTGTCAGGGTACCAACCACCCCTCGTCACAAGGTCTGTGCCCCTGTCAGCAGCATCTTGTGCCCCATGGCTCAGCTCTGGCTGCCGTGTGCCCATCCAGGGGTCTGGGGACATGGGGGTTGAGTGGGCATTGGGGGTGTTCACACGAGGCTGCTTGTGCCAACATCATGCCAGAGATGCTCGACTCTGTCACACTGACCGTGTGGGTGCCCTGGCCTTTGTATTTGCCTGGAGAGTCCCTAAGAGATCCCTGCAGTGAGGACAGTGGGTTGGGGGTTCTGGTGCCCAAGTGGGCACAGCCAGCACGTGCTGTCCCTGCTCCAACAGGCCGATGGCGTTTGACCTTCACAAAATGACTTATTGATCGTGTCTGGGATGCCCCTCACTGCCGGGGGCTCAGGCAGTGCTGGGGCAGTGTGGGGTTCTCTGGCAGAGCCAGCACTGCAAAGGGATGTGGGCAGAGAGCCCAGTTAGTGGTGCTCTCCATGCTGGTCCCAGTCACCCACAGCTTGCTCTGGGAGTTGTCACCTCATGGGGACACTGAGCAGTGTCCCCTCAGCACGTGTGACACCAGCAGCTGGGGAGAAGGGGGGAAGCAATAGGGGGCAGGCAGGGATGGGGTGTGGAAGCCCTGCTCTGGGTGCTGGGACCATGGGATGGGTGGCACTGGTTGGGGTGCAGGCCGTTGTCAGGGGAGCGGGGGGGCTCAGGGGATGGCAGCCCCTGTCTCCGTGCCAGGGCCCCTCCTCTCCGCGGATTTCCCGGGATAATCCATTGACATGGCCCGTGGAGGATGCGCAGCCAGGCTGAGCCCTGCACCGGGGAGGGCAGGCACTGGGGTGACCCCCTGGCCGTGGGGGGCTGCCAGCAGTAACCCAGCACTGCCCCTGCCCTACAGCACCATGATGGCCAACGCGGCCACCATGAGGATCCTCATCAAGGGGGGGAAGGTGGTGAACGATGACTGCACACTGGAGGCCGATGTCTACATCGAGAATGGCATCATCCAGCAAGTGGGGCGCGAGCTGATGATCCCTGGTGGTGCCAAGGTCATCGACGCCACCGGCAAGCTCGTCATCCCGGGCGGCATCGACACCAGCACCCACTTCCACCAGACCTTCATGAATGCCACCTGCGTTGATGACTTCTACCACGGCACCAAGGTACTCCCTGCAACCTCAGCCCCCGGTGTGGGGGTCTGCTGCCCGCTCTGGGGTCTCCCTGGGGCACTGGCAGTGCAGTGTGGTACAGATCTCTGCCCCAGCACCACGGGCATCTCAGCAGCATCAGCTCCAGAGCAGTACTGTGGCGCGTCCCCATGTCCCCATCCATCATGTCCCCTTGCTGTGAGAACCCTCCTCCCACGCCGGGGCCGTGGCACCCTGTGCTGGCTCGGGGACCCTCTGCCCTCCCTGTGCTGGTGGCACCTTGTACCGGGTGCCGCTGCCTGGGCGTGTCGAGGGGCCGGCACAGGATTGTCCCTGCAGCTTGTCCCACTGTCCCCAGCGCCTGCACAGAGCAGCCATTGTGCCAGGCCAGCGCTGGCTGTGCCTGTCCCCGGGGTGCCTGGTGTCCCTGGGCAGGGGGCTCGGTGATGTGCTGGAGGGCGGGGGCCGGTGTGGTGCCCCCGGGCACCCCGTCACTGTCACCGGCTTCGTGGCACCGCGCCGGCACCTCCCGTGAGGGCCGATGGGCAAAGGAGCTTTGGGGATTAGCGGGGCCGGGTGAGCCGGGGACACCGGTGGTGCCACAGCACCCGCCCTGCCGCCCACGCCAGCGGGGGGGGCTCCCTGCGGCCCCATCCTGAACGGGACTCTGGGCCAGGGGGGGCTGGTCACCCCAGCACCCCAAATCCAGCAGTGGGATTGGGGATCCCCAAGGTGCAAGCGGGTGCCCCAGTGGTGGCACGATGGGGCTCCCCAGATGTGCTGTGTGCCCAGATGTGCTGCTGCAAATGAGCAGCTGTGGGCAGGGCCGGGGTGCTGCGGGGGACGGCTGTACCCGAAGAGGACATACCCAGGGCCCCCACCTCCCCGCGGGCAATGCCATGCCCAAATGTGGCTGCTCCAACCTGGCACCCGGGGGCTCCCCTGGCTCACGGGCGGGCAGGTTCGGTGCCGGTAGCAGAGGGATGAATCCTGCCCCCACTCACGGTCCCTGTGCCCCACAGGCAGCGCTGGTAGGGGGCACGACGATGATCATCGGCCACGTCCTGCCCGACAAGGAGACGTCGCTGCTGGAAGCCTACGAGAAGTGCCGCAGCCTGGCCGACCCCAAGGTGTGCTGCGACTACGCCCTGCACATGGGCATCACCTGGTGGGCGCCCAAGGTGAGTTCGGCACAGCTCTGAGAGCCCGGGAGCAGCTGCCGGGGCTAATTCCCCGCCCCGCTGATCCCATTAGCTGCTTGGGGGGTGGGCTGAGCCCCCAGGCTGCCTTTTGAGCTGCCCTGAGCCGGGCTCAGCAGGGCAGGGGCTCAGGGGTCCCCGCGGGGCAGGGGTTCCCTGCAGGGCTGAGCCCCTTGCCAGGGCAGGGAAGGTGCTGCTACTCCATAGGGAGGACCAGGATGCCCAGGGATGGTGGTCCCAGGCTGGGGAGACCCCAGCCTGCAGCGTGACACCCCTGGGGATGGCGGTGGGGCCTCGGTGTCTGGACCCCATCCCACAGCACTCTGCCCCTGCCATCTCCCCCAGGCTGCTGGAGCAGGATCAGACACAGCTCCCGGCTGTGCCGTGGGGAGACCCCGGCCCCGACTCCCCCTGGCAGAGCAGGGCATTGAGGGATGGAGCGGGTACCCCCTGGGGGGTGAGAAAATCCCCCTCCTCCTCCTCCTCAGCATCTGCCACTCCCCGAATCATCCACAAATCCCATGTCCCCAGGGGGGTGTCTGTCCTTGCCCTGTGGCGGGGGCCCCCGTGGTGTGGGGGGAGCAGGGCCCACACTGAACCCCCGTCCTGGCACAGGTGAAGGCAGAGATGGAGACGCTGGTGCGGGAGAAGGGGGTGAACTCCTTCCAAATGTTCATGACCTACAAGGACCTGTACATGCTGCGGGACAGCGAGCTCTACCAGGTCCTGCGCGCCTGCCGGGACTTCGGTGCCATCGCCCGCGTCCACGCCGAGAACGGCGAGCTGGTGGCCGAGGTGGGCACGGGGGTACAGGCTGTGCATTGGGCCCCCAGCCTGGGGCAGCAGAAGCCTCACCCTGACCCCCCAAATTCCTCAGGGAGCCAAGGAAGCACTGGATCTGGGCATCACGGGGCCGGAGGGCATTGAGATCAGCCGACCCGAAGAGGTAGGTGATGGCTGGTGTCACCGTGGGAGTGGCATGGGACGTGGCTGGGATGCTCTGGGGCATCCCTATAGCTGCCACCACTCATCTGTGTGTCACGCACCCACCCACCGGTGCCACCATGCCGTGCCATGTGTGACACTGCTGGCTCTCTCCACAGCTGGAAGCGGAGGCCACACACCGTGTCATCACCATCGCCAACCGAGTGAGTGGCCCTGAGCAGGGGCTGTGCTGAGGGTGGGCATCCCAGTTCCATGGGGGGTCCCTGTGCCTCAGCAGGGACATAGGGGACCCCCATGGAGCCAGGGCACCATGGGGACAGTGCCACACACCACCTCTCCACAGACCCACTGCCCTGTGTACCTGGTGAATGTCTCCAGCATGTCTGCAGGGGATGTCATCGCCGCTGCCAAGATGCAAGGTAGGGAACACAGATGGGCAAAGGGCACCTGTATGATGCAGAAACATCCACAGACACAGGACGTGCGTGGGCACCAGGGAGGTTGTGCATTTGGAGGGGTGGGGACATGGGTTGTGGAGCTGTGGATATGCGTGGCACCAAACTGTGGTCACACAGAGACACGTGGGCACCCGAAAACAAGGGCAGGAATAGACACACAGGAACACGTGTGTACCTGTGGGGCTGTGCCCTCGCACAGGTGTGCACACCTGGAACCACAGCCACCGGGCACCCACAGGACACACATGTAAGCACACACGGGGCACACGTGAGCACCCACGTGGACACAGGGCTTGTGCCCAGGCGAGTACACAGGGATCCGGACACGGGCAGTGCACGCACACGTGCCCTGGCACACGTGCCCTTGCTCGCCTGCCCGTTGCACACACGTGTGCCTCCACCCCGGCAGGGAAGGTGGTGTATGCAGAGACAACCACGGCGCACGCCACGCTCACCGGGCTGCACTACTACCACCAGGACTGGTTCCACGCCGCCGCCTACGTCACCGTGCCGCCGCTGCGCCTCGACACCAACACCTCCGCCTACCTCATGAGCCTGCTCGCCAAGTGAGGCCCCCCGGGCGCCTCCTCCCCGCTGGCCGTGCTTGTCGGTGCTCTCCGGCATTCCCAGTGTCCAGCCTGTCCAGCTGTGCCATCGCCCCTCGCCCTGCTCCCCTGGTGCTGTGCCCTCCAGGCACCCAATTCTTTGGGCACCCCCTGTCCCAGCCACTGAGCTCTCTGTGCCTTACTTGCCAGACTGGGAGCCCTTGGGGATGTGCTCTGTGGGTGCTGCACTTCCCAAGCACTTGATGAGCACCAGGGGTGTGGGTGCCCCATGCCCCAGGAGCCCCACTGTGGAAGTGCCCCCTTCCCTGCTCCCTGGATTCTCTGCTCCCTGGCACCCCAGTGCATTGGTATCCTGCTCCCCAGGGATCCCATTCTCTGCATGCCCCATTCCCTGGGCACCCTGCTCTGCAGGCACCCCACGGTGTGGATGCCCCATTTCCTGGGCATCCCAGGGACCCCAGTTGCATGGGTATCCCATTCCTTTGGGAATCCCACTGCACAGGTACCCCATTCCTGGGATGTTGAGCTCCTCAGGCACTCTATGGCATGGGTGCCCCATTCCCCAAGCACCCCATGGTGTGGGTGCCCCATTTCCTGGGTACCCTGCTCCCCAGGCACTGAGCTCCTCAGGCACCCCCTGCACAAGTGTCCCATACCCTGGGCATTGAGGTCCTCAGGCATCTCCCTGCATGGGTGCCCCATTCCCTGGGTTCTGGGCTCCCCAGGCACCCTGAGTGTCCCTGGTGGTGCCATCCCCGACCCTGCCCTGTCCCCCCCTGCAGTGACACACTGAACATCGTGGCCTCGGACCACCGGCCCTTCAGCACCAAGCAGAAGGCCATGGGCAAGGAGGACTTCACCAAGATCCCCCACGGTGTCAGCGGGGTGCAGGACCGCATGAACATCATCTGGGAGCGTGGCGTGGTACGGCACTGCTGGCCCCCGGCATGGGGCTGTCCCGGGGGCTCCCAGGGGTGGGACATCCCATGGGGTGTTTGCCAGCGGGCGAGGTACTCCCCACTGCACCTGAGTGGGTCTTGATGAGGGTCCCAGCTCCAGCAGCACTGATGGGGTGTCCAGGGGGCTTGGGAGCCAGGATGGGACACAGCCTGGTACATCCTCACCCCACCTCCGGCGGCAGGTGGGGGGGAAGATGGACGAAAACCGCTTCGTGGCTGTGACCAGCTCCAACGCCGCCAAGATCCACAACCTGTACCCCCGCAAGGGCCGGATCATCCCAGGGGCCGACGCCGACGTCGTGGTCTGGGACCCCGAGGCCACCAAGTAGGTGCAGCACGTGGCAGGGGGTTGGGGACAGGCTCCCTGTGCCACCAGTGCCCACTCAGCGCCCCGTTCCCCTCCAGGACCATCTCGGCCAGCACCCAGGTGCAGGGGGGGGACATCAACCTGTATGAGAACATGCGGTGCCACGGGGTGCCCCTGGTCACCATCAGCCGTGGGCGAGTGGTCTACGAGAACGGCGTCTTCATGTGCGCCGAGGGCACCGGCAAGTTCTGCCCGCTCCGCTCCTTCCCGGACGTCGCCTACAAGAAGCTGGTGCAGCGGGAGAAGGTACGGGGGCAGTGGGGGTCATGACGTGCTTGTGCCATGGCAGTGCTGGAGCAGTGCCACGATGTGGGGTAGGGCTGCGCCGTGCCGGTTGCTGGAGGGGACGAGGGGACAGTGGCCATGGTGGTCCCACCGGTGTGGGAGAAGGGTCTGTGCTGCCTCAGTGTTGTGCCGTGTCAGTGCCACACCATGGTGTGAACGGTGCCACACTGCAGCGTGTGACAAGAGCACAGTGTGTTGGTGCAGGGGACAGGGGAGTCCCTGTGGGTGGCTGTGCAATGGAGGACCCTCCCCTGTGTCCTTGCTGGCAGGCTGGCAGTGCAAGGGGACAGTTGTCCCAACACATGTGTGGCCCGTGGCCATGGCAAGGCTGAGTGTCAGGGCCCCCGTGTCCCCTGTCCTGGCTCTCTGCCCTTCACTGGGGGCCCCCATGGCAGCCCCGTGGCTCATGGTGGCTCCATGTGCACCGGGACAGGGACACATGTAGCTGGGACTGCCCAGTGGTGACACCCAGGAGCTCTGGCAGCCACTGGCACAAGGGACCCCTACAGCTGTAGGGGATGTGCTGGGGGATTGGCACGGTGCTGATGTTGCAAGGGAAGGGGATGGCCAGGCTGTCCCAGTACTGTCACGGGGCTGCTGGCATGTCTGCGTGGAGCTGTGTGTGGCTTGAGGGGGCACAGGGCATCACACGGGCTTGTCTTAGTTTGGCTTGACTTGGCATGGCTTGTCTTGGCATGGCTTGGCATGGTTTGGCTTGGCATCGCCGGGGGACGGGGCAAGGGGCTGCTCTGCCAGGGTCACCCACCTGCCCTGGCACTGCTCTGCACTGAGCCTCACAGCCCCCCCAGAATCCTGCTGAGTGCCCCNGATCATCCCAGGGGCCGACGCCGACGTCGTGGTCTGGGACCCCGAGGCCACCAAGTAGGTGCAGCACGTGGCAGGGGGTTGGGGACAGGCTCCCTGTGCCACCAGTGCCCACTCAGCGCCCCGTTCCCCTCCAGGACCATCTCGGCCAGCACCCAGGTGCAGGGGGGGGACATCAACCTGTATGAGAACATGCGGTGCCACGGGGTGCCCCTGGTCACCATCAGCCGTGGGCGAGTGGTCTACGAGAACGGCGTCTTCATGTGCGCCGAGGGCACCGGCAAGTTCTGCCCGCTCCGCTCCTTCCCGGACGTCGCCTACAAGAAGCTGGTGCAGCGGGAGAAGGTACGGGGGCAGTGGGGGTCATGACGTGCTTGTGCCATGGCAGTGCTGGAGCAGTGCCACGATGTGGGGTAGGGCTGCGCCGTGCCGGTTGCTGGAGGGGACGAGGGGACAGTGGCCATGGTGGTCCCACCAGTGTGGGAGAAGGGTCTGTGCTGCCTCAGTGTTGTGCCGTGCCAGTGCCACACATGGTGTGAACAGTGCCACACTGCAGCGTGTGACAAGAGCACAGTGTGTCTGGGGCAGGGGACAGGGGGGTCCCTGTGGGTGGCTGTGCAATGGAGGACCCTCCCCTGTGTCCTTGCTGGCAGGCTGGCAGTGCAAGGGGACAGTTGTCCCAACACATGTGTGGCCCGTGGCCATGGCAAGGCTGAGTGTCAGGGCCCCCGTGTCCCCTGTCCTGGCTCTCTGCCCTTCACTGGGGGCCCCCATGGCAGCCCCACGGCTCATGGTGGCACCATGTGCACCAGGACAGGGACACATGTGGCTGGGACTGCCCAGTGGTGACACCCAGGAGCTCTGGCAGCCGCTGGCACAAGGGCCCCCCCTGTGTCCCCAAGCTGTGGCTGTAGGGGATGTGCTGGGGGATTGGCACGGTGCTGATGTTGCAAGGGAAGGGGATGGCCAGGCTGTCCCAGTACTGTCACGGGGCTGCTGGCATGTCTGCGTGGAGCTGTGTGTGGCTTGAGGGGGCACAGGGCATCACACGGGCTTGTCTTAGTTTGGCTTGACTTGGCATGGCTTGTCTTGGCATGGCTTGGCATGGTTTGGCTTGGCATCGCCGGGGGACGGGGCAAGGGGCTGCTCTGCCAGGGTCACCCACCTGCCCTGGCACTGCTCTGCACTGAGCCTCACAGCCCCCCCAGAATCCTGCTGAGTGCCCCCTCCCCAGCCGCAGTCCCCTCCCCAGCCCCTTCCCTCGCCCCAGCCTGGCTGATCTGACCCCGCTGCAGGGCCCTGGCACCCCTCACCCCGTTGGCACCGCGGGCCCCCCACAGCCCCGGCCGCAGCCCCCGCCTGGTGAGTGCTGATGTCTCTCCACTCTCTCTCTCACTCCCGGCAGAGTTTGAAGCTGCGGGGTGTGGATCGCACCCCGTACCTGGGGGACGTGGCCGTGGTTGTGCATGCCGGGAAAAAAGAGACGGGGACGCCCCTGGCCGATACGCCCACCCGGCCGGCCACGCGACACGGGGGCATGAGGGACCTCCACGAGTCCAGCTTCAGCCTCTCCGGTAAGAGCGGGGCCGCAGCGAGGGCCTGGCACCCTGGCCTTGGCCACTCCGCATCTGGCAGCTTCCGGCACCGGCTGGGCACTCGCCACCGCAGGGTGTCCCCATCACCCTCCCAGGGTGTCCCCGTCACCTCCAGGGTGTTCCCGCTGTCACTCCAGGCTGTCCCGGCATCCCTCCCCCAGG
>WEIV01013150.1:3844-20350 GCA_013390005.1 Calyptomena viridis | reverse complement strand
TTCCCTGGATAGTAGACCTGTATTCCTAGCAGATACAGGGCAGGAGATGGCAGACGAAGGACAAACGCATCGGAGAAGCATGGGATCTATGGCAGTATGTGAGAGGATTGTAGAATACATTCAGTTATAGTGTGCTAAAAAGGATATGTACAGTAATTGTCACTGTGTACAAATGGGACCAACCATCTCAAAGCCTCTCAATATTTAGGATACCCATTTCGGATACCTGGATAGTTTCTGGTGCTTCACCAGCTACCTCAGCTAGGACAGCAGTTTTACTCTAAGGAAGCACAAGCTCTACATGAGCAGAACTTCAGGAGACTTAGCAAATACCATAGCAAAAAAAGACTTTTTTTCTTATTGCCACCTAGACTCTGAAGGTGATCACACTCTCACGGCACAACTGAGAGCTCACATTCCCCATGAAAGCCCTTTCATCATGATTGTTAAGTGCTGCACATAGTTTATCTTGCTTCTTAATAAGGTTTACTGGCTTAGGCTCAGCATTTTATTAACATATGTGGCCTGCTGACTGGAGCAATATTGTGTCTGGACGGTACAGCATGTGCCTGGCTCCACAGACAGGAGTATTTCTAAATGCCTGAATCTCATTAATTGTATTTTGGGTACAAATATGCTGTTTTGGATCTAGCTGTAAATAGCTCAAGGTTACATGCTAAGCCAAAGCTGAGAATTGTCTTCCCCCTCTCCATGTCCAGCCCTAGGCTATACTCTGATCTGTTAGTAGGTTATGCATATTCATGTTTTCATAGCCTCAGGAACCAGGACCTTGTACAAGGCCTTAGACATAGACAAAAGTCTTCTCTTGGTGGAAGGCAACATAAAGCAACAGAGCAGAAAGACGGATGAAGAGAGGATGAATCCGGGGGAGGCACCAAGACATCTCTCAAGGACCTCCAGTGAGCTTGAAAGCCATTTCTTCTGCAGATCTTCTTGCCTGCAGATATGCTGTTTGCCCTTTGAAGGATGAATTCTCCCTCTAGCACAGAAAGCCTGGTGGTGTGGGGAAGGTATGACTTTCTCCTTGCAGCATCTTTGTTCCATCTGTAATCTAGTGGGGGTCTACTCCCTTCAGACTATAAAACTGCCACATCAGGTTCCTGAAAGGACCCTATCTCTGCTCAAAGTACCTCCTTTGAGAATATGTTGAAGTACCATGTACAAAGACTAAACTCTACATACATGCAGCCTCCACAGTCATAATGTAATTTGCAATTCAGCTACTCAAACAGATTTCCTTTTATTTTCCTTTTCTTCACAAAGATTTATTCCTACCTCTGGATTTTTCATACTAATAACATGGTGGATTAATTATCTGGGCCCTCAATACAAATTTCATTCATCAAAACACCAGCTACAGATTCTAGGTTCTATCCTCATAAATTACATCAGAAACCTTAATGGAGGTGTCATTCATCCCTAGTATTATTATGATGATACAACAAGAGACATGTATGCTTTAAAATTTAAAGTCTATATATTCCTACCCATGGTAAAGCCTCTCTGTATATAGGCCTTAATATGCAAATAGAAAAATATTAATCAAACCTTTCCAAAACAAGGTGAAAGTGTTTCCCCTTCTTTTTCTCCTATACATTGCTTTGACTAAAAACAACTTTCAGAAGATGTATTTTGGATTCTGAAAACTTTGCAAGCAGATGCACATATATACAAGCAGGTCACGTGCACTTTTGATAGTCAAAACTTAGTTTTTCAGTTTAATTTCTTCATAAAAATGAAAGGTAAAATCCTAAATGTCTTCTGCGGAGCCTGACCAGATCTTCACAAAGCTTGTCAAATCTTGGTACATAATACCCCTGCAGCCAGAGCTGCCTAATTTGGAGTCAGTTTGAGAAATCTTTTAAAGTACGACTGATCCTCTGCTGGATGAAGTTACGGATATCATGATGATGTATGATGGAAAAAATATCTTCAGAGAGTTTGTACCATTTTCCTTAGAGAGTTGCCAAAGCCTACGAATAACAAAGCCAACTCATAAACTAGAACCACCTTTACTGTTCTGATACTACAAAGACACAGGCAGCTCTCGTGCAATGCAAGTGTTGGACACAACAAATAATGAAGGAGGTTGCTTTAAAACAAAATCAATTTCCTGCTTTTCATCTTAGTCTTACAGTTTTTCTAGCAGATTCACACAATTGTCCAGTATTGTCACACTGAGCATAATTCACTCATCCTGAGGACTATAAAGTACAACTGGGGAAAATTGACTGCTAGTGATTCATGTAAGGAAACCAATGTCTATGATACAAATGTACTTGATGGGTATCCAGTTGATTATCTCTGTTGTCTTCATTTTCCTTTTTTGATTGAACAGTCCAGGCAGATGTTCTTTATCCTCTTTTTTTTTAAAAACATAAGACCTACCCCAATCCATTCAAAACCTTGAATATTTCATAAACTGAAGCATCATCAGCAACAGTTGCATACTGCAATTCCTCACAGGAAAATCCATGCAAAATAAAACAGCTACACTCCACCCCTGAAATAATTTGAAGAATCCTGCTCCTAGAGAGTCAGAGGAGAAGTGATTTTGGATCAGGAGAGACTGTAATTACCCAAGAACTGAAAAAAATTTTACTTGAATGATTATTTTTGTTACAGAGAATTATTATCTATAGAAGCAAAACACATACAGAGTAGATTAAGCAAGCTCATTAATTGTTTTTATTTATTTCAGGGATCAGAGGACTTGAGAACTACAGAATTCTGTTTTCTCTGTTGATTGCTGCCATCTCCCTAGGCCCCAGGGTTGTTGTTCACAGGGAGAACCAAGGTCTGTATTAAGTGCTTTGGACAACACATTCCATTTATATGCTCCAAATAGCAAAGAGGCAGCACTGTAATTTCCTCCCTCCAAGCCTCATAATGTTATGGCTGGAGAAGGGTGAATGTGGAAAGAGTTAATATAGATTCCTGAAGGAAACAGGTAGCTATGTTTCTAACACCAGAAGAGTGAAACAGTCTTTATTCTCTCTGTGACCCTGCACTGCCAGCTGCAAGCCTTTCACAGACACAGGTTATTACATGGCACTTGAGGAATCCAATAGCTCCCTTCCATTATTCTGATGAGTTTTTTTGTATTTTCTTTTTTTTTTTCTCCACGAGTACTGTGTCTTTCCCTGGGAACAAGTCACCAGGAGGGAGCTTTTTAATCTGTCATTCAAGGACTCATACAAGCAAGTACCTGTATAACAGGGTTTGTGGGATCTGGGGAAGATTGAGTTCTTCAGTCAAGACTTGAAGGTGTGACCTCCTGATTTAGAAGACAGAGTGCTACTTCTGGAGTTTACCACTTCCACCATCCTCCCCATCTGTTTTTGTCAAGCTCAAGAATTGTGCTGCCAGTGGAAAAGGCTGCAGCTCTTAATGAAATCAGAAGTGCTGAGAATTAAATCTGTGGTTTCTGAAAGATCATCAGTACTCTGTTTTAACCCCTTTTTCTTTCTTTTTTTTTTTTTTTTTCCCAGATTCAGCTTTTTCTCAGTTAAAAAGTTCTGGACAATTGTTCTTTTTTCTCTTTGCAATTCATATGTATTATTTGTTTACAAGGATGATCATTAGCATTCCAATAAATTTTTTTTTTAATTACTGTTCTTTGTTACAATGTCAGACAAAAGTGTAAAACAGACAAACAGACAGACATATAGCTCAAGAAATAACTCAGTAAACCACAGGAGATAGCTATGGAGAAAATATACAAATACTGATTCTGTTAGAGCAAATCTGAAAAAACAAATGGAAGTGAATGGATCAAATTTTCAGGTGAAGAGTGCTTTCAATGCATAACAATGAATCCATCACTCAGTTTACTTCCAGGTTTACTTCCAGCTCTGTGGTAAGATGACCCTGACTGGACAACAGGTTCCCACCAAAGCAACTCTGTTACTCACCTCCCCAGCTGGGCAGGGGAAAGAAAATAATGAAAGGCTTGTGGTTCGAGGTAAGGACAGAGAGATCACTCACCAGTTAATGTCACAGGCAAGATGGACTTATCTTGGGGAAAATAAGGCAGAGTAATGAGAAATAAACCCAAATGTTAAAACACCTTCCCCCCCCCACCCCTCCTTCCTTTCCTGACTCAACTTTACTCTCGATTTCCTCTGCCTCCTTCCACCAAAAAAACCCCAGGAAATGGGAATGTGAGCAGCTTGCCACATTGTCTCCATCACTCCTTCCTCCTCAGGGCTTAGACTCCTCATACTCTTCCCCTGCTCCAGAGTGGATCCCTCCCACAGGGGTACAGTCCTTCAAGCACAGATTGCTCCAGCATGAGTCCCTTCTAAGGGGTCACAAGTCCTGCCAGCAAACCTGCTCCTGTATGGACTCCTCTCTCCAAGGACCACAGGTCCTGCCCAGAGCTTGCTCCAGTGCAGGTTTCCCATGAAGTTGTAGCCTCCTTTGGGCATAGCCCTGCTCCAGTGTGGGTCTCCTCCACGGGCTGCAGGTGAATCTCTGCATCTCTGTGGATTTCCTCGGCTGCAGGGGCACAGCTGCTCCACCATGGTCTTCACCATGGGCTGCAGGGCAATCTCTGCTCCAGGGTCTGAAACACGTCCTGCTCTTCCTTCTTCACTGACCTGGGTGTCTGCAGGGCTGTTATTACATATTCTCATTCCTCTCTCCTGCTGCTGTCGTTGTTGTGAAGGTTTTTTTTGCCCCACTTCTTATATCTGTTATTCCAGAGATGCTGGAATTGAGCTGCCCAATAGCCCGCTGCTATTTGTCTCTGCCATCAGCATCCATGGGTCATTCCTGGAGCCATGTGGAATTGGCCCTTTTGGACATGGGAGAATATTACAGCACCTTTCCACAGAAAATAGCCATGTAACCCCCTATTACCAAAGCCTTGCCAAGCAAAACCAATGCAAGTTAAAATAAGAACATGAAATCTGGATGCTCCAGACTTTGGAGCTGAGAATACGGTGAGCCATAGCCTCAACAGACAATATCTGTCATAGTACTACACCCATATACAGAGTCTGAGGCATTTGGTACTATTTTTCATTGAGGCAGTTAAAAATCCTTTCTAAAGACGTTTTGCCTTTTGATCATTCTCCTGTTCTGTTTTTTTCTTTGTTTCTTTGCTTCGTTTTTTTATTTGTTTCATTTTTTTTTTTCATTTGTTATGCTTTTTTTTAATCAACAAAATGCAGATAGTGCCATAGCTGCACCCAACATTGAAGAGTCAGAGCTGTTGTCCTGTGAACAGAGCACAGGATAGGAGATTAAATTTATCTGTCTTTCCTAATTCTTCTCTGTGTGGCTTCAGGCAACCACCTTCCCTATCATTTAATTTCTCTGAAATAATAAAATAATCACAAGCATCTTTGTAATATTTATTGATATTAAGACTTATTGTAAATCAGCTGTTTGAGTGTTATTATTGTGTTCATTATTGTTAATACTAATTACTATTATTATTGTTATTATTATGCTTCTGCACGGGTGAGAACAGCTTAAAGCATATACCACTGTGCTGGGATCTACAAGTTGCAATGGAAAAACTAGCCTGAAAGATAACCTTGCCACTAACAAGGTAAAAATGAGAGCACCAAGCAACTCAATAGCCTGCCTCACTGATAACAAGGCTTTCAAATACTCTGAGCCAGATTCTGTTCTCAGTGAGATGAGCGTAAATCTGAGTGGTCCTGCTGAGGTCCACAGGACTATATGGAAATTATCGAAAATCAGAATTTGGCCCGGCAGTACTTAAAGTAGACGTGCTCACTCTGAAGGGCCTGATACACATTGATGCTCAGTGTGCTACATAGGGAAGGAAAAACAACAGAGACACACACATGCTAATTAAAACTGCAGATGTGACTTGGTGGCTAGATTAAATAACACCTCTGGAAAGAGGAAGAACTGCCAGATATAAAAGCAGAAAGATCCTCAATTAAATTCCTCGAAGGACTGTTGCTGATCTAATTTGTCCTAATTTCTAGAAGCACAATCGATAGCCCCCTCTTTCAGAGTGAAGTCTGTCAGTTAAATGCTGACCCATAACTAATCCCAAGTGCAGTTTGACATTTTCTCCATACAGTTTCTCCAATAACTCAGGTGGATACCTAGAAAGATCTCTTAAACACTCCTATTTTCTTGTGTTTGGGTGGAAAAAGAGCAAACAGGGCACATGTGGGTCTGAGGCTGCCAGAACAGCTCACTTTCAGCCCTTTTTAGTTGTAGAGGAGGTTTGGAAAGCCTGCACTACAGACAGGACAACAATCCGCAATATAGATGGAAAACACATGGGTCATGGCTATGTGTGCAGAAGTCAGATCTTCACAGTGCTTCTAATCTCACAGACAAAATCAGTCCTATTTCCACTAGACCTAGGCAATTCTCTTGCAAGAGAATTACGATGCCAGTGAACACGCATGAAAATTTTCTTTTGGATTATGGGAGTCGGTGAGAACTCGAAAAATTTACATCATCTCTAAGGAAGAAAAGAAACAGCACACAAAATCTCTGCTAACCAAAACTGAAAATAAAATAAAGCTGAACCTCTCAGCCTGGTTTATCGTTACTGAAGACAGTGTCTCCTGTGGCTGCTATTCCTACAACAGCTGCTGTGTGGCATTGCTTCCCTTCAGATGGAAAGGAAACTGTTCAACACAGTGAGTCAACAGCACTCGCTGTAGTGCTTTTCTTCCAGACAGCCCTATTCCCTGCCCTTGTAACAAACTGTTCTAATTGTTATGTTGACTATTATGACTAAAATTGCAATGCTCTACTGTTCGAAATTTTTTGTATATATTCCTGTAAAACTAGAGGGAGGGGGGAAAAGTGCCTTTTAAAAATAATTATTTAAGGGGAAAAAACAAAAATAGAAGTGCCTTGAAAAATAATCTACTGGCTATGAAATCTATTATGAAATATATTTCAATTAAAAGGCTACATAATTTATATGCATAAGCTTTTCTTCTGTCAAGTTTATATTTTTGTTGTCTTGTCATAATGCCCTGAAGTAAGCACTTTTGAATTTTAAACTTTAGCATTTATCTTAGCAATCATGCTGTGAAGATAAATATCCCTTGAGGAAGATACACAATTGGATCTTGTATGCTAGTAAGTTAGGCTTTGTATCGGTTATTACTGCACTAGGAAGCATGGAGGTTCAATAACCACCATTAGCATTTAGAGATACTCTGTTTATGTTCAGTGTATTGTACATGCACCAGTTAATTAAAGTAATGCCATAGTTGTGATCCTGAAACTCATTTCTGAGATCCTTGGCAACATTTTGGTGGCATAAAAGGGTCTCAAACAAGTTGAAAAACTTCTCCTGGTGCTAAACTTCCTGGAAGGGTCTTTTTCTCAGTTCCCTTCTAACACAGGTGAGAGGGAAGCAGCATGGTTGAAAACTCTCGTGGTAAAACAATATTTCAGAGCCACAGCAGCATCTTCTGAGACGGAGATCACACTTCAGCTTTTCACCAGTTTAAATGGTTCCTGCATACCTGTGCACGGTCAGTGTGAACCAAAAGGGTGAACTAGAAAATAATAATTTTTTGTGAACTGGGTACTTTTTAGTTGGCTCAGTTCTTTGATCTGGTTTACTGAGTGGCCATGTAAAATTACTTACAGTCAGCACAATCCAGGGAACAGATTGAGGAGAAAATATCTTAGGACAACAGAAAGATGAGGACAATCACACAAGTGAGTATTTGCCTGTTACACACCTTAGTTCCAGGATGGTAATCATGTTTACCTTAAGTTAGAGTGTGTCCACCTTTAAGCCAGTCTAAAACTACATTGTTATGAAAGCAGACAGCTATCCTCTATTATACATCATCAGCACTCAAATGGCCTTGTGGTCAGACAGTCCTTGCTGAAAAATTCAGAAAAAAAATGATTAGAAAATGTGGTAGCACTGACATGGGTAGGGGGTATTAATGCCAAGTTGGGAATAGAGTAAAATTTGTGTTCATGCTTTCCTGACACCTTCAAAGACTTGGAGTAGATGAAACCGATGTTGAAACTGCATCTATAGACTTGCTCTGGACTGGCCTTTGAAGGAGTCTCTTTCACTTTGCTGAACACTGAAAAAAAACATAGTTTCTAGACCACAAAAGTCAATAACAGCTTTTGAAAAAAAATTAGAAGCAATAAAGGCTTCTGAGCTAACGCCCAGAGTCCAAGAAATAAAACTGACTTTCCAGCACATGCTTCCTGTCATTCTCTGAAAGGGAGTCTCTGCTGAGAATGGTCCCGCAGTCTCTTTTACTTATGTGTGAACAATTTATCCTCCTAATTTGGACAGAAAACCTAGGACAAATGAGAAGGTGACCACTCGACAGTGAGCAGGCGGGCCTGGAGCTGGTCTCAGTCTCTCGTTGCTGGCTGTTCTCCCTTCCACGTTTCCTGCCAGCCTGCAAGAAGCCACTGCGGTAGTTATTTATCTCTACACTGAGGACTTGCTCTCAGGCATAGTCTTATCGATTTCAGTGTTGGCTATACTGCTTGTTTTGTAACCTGAACAACTTATACTACTCTGCCAAGTAGCATGAAAGCCGAGCAGGTATCAGGACCCCATAACATTTCAGAGAGTATTACAACTTTTGTCCTGTGCTGTTATTGCCTTTAGACTTCATAAGAGGTGAGAATCCAGATCTATGATTCTTATGTTTGCCAATATAAGTTCAAGAGCCTTTCTTTTTTTTTTTTTTGATCTTGGTTCCTGAATTCCTACAGAAACAAAATGTTTGTGGTCATGATGATTCTGTCTATTTCCTCTCTCTCTGCCAAACATTTGGAGCTCCTAGCCAGTTTCAACTGACTGTGGGAGATGAAAATTGATATTAATTTCTAACACATTTTTAAGAAAAGTGAAATTTTTTTTGGGGATCAATTCCCAAAACAGCCTAAGAATGTTCTGCCAGGAAGGATGACTGACCATTGTCATCAGGTGTCAGAGCCTAGCAGTCATCAAGCAAACAGCTCTGGGCCCATTTCTAAGTACAGTGATCTTGAACTCTCTTGTGGAGACACTTAGGGGTATAGGGCTGGCAGGAATATTCTGGGATAGTATGAGGATTTACAGGGTGATGCTATAGTTGCTAAAAATCAGACTTCTGTAGTTTTGTTTCTAATGGATGTTAGATTTATTTCCTTTCTTATCCCTGTTGACTGCTGCCCTGATTGTGACAATCTTGTTTTTATATAACGAATCTAGAGATAGTGCCCCAGTCAGCTCTTCGATGCACTGGGACCAACTGTCTGTCCTCAGCATTTGATACATTCTTTTCCTCTCTCCACAAAAGCCCAAGAAAACAGCAAAAAACCTTAAGACTTGCCAGAACTGTGGTTCATCTCTCTCCGGTGCTCAGATATGCTGGGGGGTAGGAGTATTTATGTACTAAGACTGTGCTTTGCAACTGACCAATTGCTCAACTCATATTATTCAGAAGAAATTTCCTGAAACCACACAGCAACTAAAAAACGCCCTGACAGCATAGTATATATATACACACATATGCAGGTACAGAAGGTTTGATATTTCCTTTCTGAAGGTAAATGCTGCCCTGATCAATTTAGATTGAGAGTTCAGGCAATCTTACTTGCTAGTGTGATCTTGCCATCTATTTTTAATTACAAACATTAATAATAATTTTTAAAGAAATTTCCTAAGTACAGTTCTTTGAGAGCTTTTCTGTGCCAGTCCAGTTTTTGTTCTATGTCTCTTACTGTGACATCCACCAAACAGACTAGGGTTGACATTTGTGGTAATTTCTTTAGTGTTATCACCAGATAATTCTTCTGAGTATGATGCATAGAGCAGACTCCCCCTTCTCCCAGCACAATAGGGTCCATACTCATTTTACTATCACACCACTCTTCCCTGTCAGGAGATTTGTCTGTCCCTGAGTGCCTTCATGTACTGGAACAGAAAATACAATAATTAAAATATAAATACATAAAATATAAAATAATTAGTCTCATATGTAGTGTAAATCAAATTAATTCTACTCAAGTAAAAACAGCTATGCTGATATGCACTACACGTGGTTTCAGCTTAAAATTTGTAGCAGTACAAGCAGCCACATTTTAGCTTTACCTGCAGCTTTCACTGAACACCAGTATTTTAAACATGCAACAAAACAGCAAACCACAGTGTAGCCATTGCTTCCTTGTATCTGGATGCTTATTTTAGACGGGAAGAAATCTGGTCTTTTCAAAATATAATGGAAAAGATTACTAGCCACCAAATATATAGCAGCTGGAGATGTCAGTTTCAGTGCAACACACATATGAAAATACAAACATTTTTAACATGTTCTAGTGCACAACAACAACAACAAAAAAATTAGCAATGCATTTTTTCCATCCATGCTTTCTGCTTCCATGTATTTTTATAATTTGAAGATATTAAGAAAAAAAAATCTTATGAATGCATTAAAAAAAAGGATTCATTTTGCAATTGTAACCTAATCGGCTCCAAATCTCTGCAGGTTGTAGGGCACACCACTGAGCTGAAGTCACGTTGAAGAAACAGCTTAAAATGACTCAGACTCCCCTGTTTCTGGGTAGATTAGATATTTGGAGGGAGAGGGAGAAAGAGGAGGTGTTTGGGACTTTTTGTTATTCTTTTCCCAAAACAGAAAGGAACAGCTTCAAATGCTGCAAGCATCCTGTTTGAAAAGGTGACTTCACAGTGCAGGACTACCTGGATTTATTTTCCCAGACATGGGAAGTGGCACTAGGTGGGCTGCGTGATCTCCAGACAGCTGTGCTCTTTCTTTGTGAAATGGTTTGAGATTTACAATTTCAAGCCACTGGTGTACAGGAAGAAGTCTCAAATTTAAGAGAGAGAAATAAGTTTTCTATAGGATTTTTAAAGTAATATGAACAATTCTATTTGCAGGGATATTATTGTCCCTTCAGATTTATCATATGATGCGAAAATTCTACAGAAGGGGTAGAATCCTTTATTAAATTAAGTGGCTATTTAGAGTAATTTCTATAGAATCAAATTTAATTTCTATAAACCCCTATAGGATTCAATCCTTTTCTATTCTGTAGGATTTCTCCATAGGGACAGTTATTAGTGGCTGCAGGATTTAATTCACAGCAAAGTTGTTTTGTAGAAAGGAAAAATGGCTTCACTAGGAAAGATTTTAATGTAAAACACTGTCTGCTTTTGCAGGAAACAGCCCTAGGCTGATGCAAATCCTTCAGTCAAACTGGGGCTGGATATACCCAGAGTGGTGAAATAAAGCTATATAGGGGTTCTGATACTTAGCCCAAACGACATTTTGAGGGTTCAGTGCTGAGAAATCCACTTTTTCTTTTTTTCCCCTTTTTTAGGGTATTTTTGAGGCAGACTCTCACAGTCATCAGCTGAATGGGAAGTCTGACTGCTTGTAGTGAGTAACTCAGGTATAAAAGCAAGTCCTTTCAAGGGGGAAATGGCTCCTTAATCTGCCATTTGGTAGAAGCTGGCAGTTTCTCAGCACCAAGTTGCATCCTATCGATCTACCTGTGATCGTGCAGCTCTTATTGCCCTTCCCATTACCCAACTGCTTGCGAACTATTTGAGGCTGCATTTTACGAGGCAACAATACACATGGGCTCTGCCAAAGCTAGTTCAGGACAACGTGAAGAGAAGAAGCAACTCAGCCAGCACTATAGTTCCTCTACCCCAGCTCAAATGACTAACTAGATAGAAAACTCAGATTCACAGCCTCTCTTAAACACTGAATCATGCTCTTGTGTCTAAACTACTTTACAAACACATGTTCCCAGTTGCCTTTCCAGCACACTGTGGCCCTTTGAATCAACAGCAACGAGAAGTAGCGCAGACCCAGGGTTTCATTTTGCCAGCAGCCTGCAGCACGAAGAGCATGCAAGTCGTACACACCTTAAGTTTTAACGGTTGCCATGGTGATGAAAGGAGGCATTACAAAATGCACAAGCTGTTGAACATGTTGCAGGAGCTGAGAGGAAGAGCTAAGAATAAACTTTAGGCTAATTCTCCGTAACGGCGCGCTCCGAGCAGCTGCTGCTCGGCCAGCAGCACATCCCAGAACCACATCCCAGTTAAGCAGCTTGTTAATACGAGGCAGATTGGGGCAGGAGGGTGGCAGCCGGCTGGGCACTTCCGGGTCCTGGTACCCAGTGCAACAGCTGCAAATGGAACATTCTAAAGAAAGAAAAGGCTAACTGTGTCATGATGATTATTATTAGTACTTAATTCCTCATTTCCGTGGGGCTGACAGATAGGACTGCACCAGCTGCCCGTGTATGAATAACTCTTCTTTAGTTTAATATTATATGCAAAAGTCCCTTCATGATGGAGGCTGTAATGACGAGCTGGAAAAAGAGGAAAGGTGTCCCTGCTGCTGAGACAGAAGCACGAGTTTTGAGAGGGGAGGAAGATGAATCTCATCCTTCATCATTTCTGTAGCTGTGATAGCACTCCTAGAGTAGAATCATAGAATATCCTGAGTTGGAAGGGACCCACAAGAATCATAGAGTCCAGCTCCTGGCCCTACACAGCAAGGAGGAAATGTATCAGGGGTCCTGGCCCCTAACACAGGGGAAAAGAAACCTTCAGGGCTTTTTTCTGACAGAGTATCCCTGCCTCTCAAAGCATCCTGACATACACAGACATAGGATCTCAATGAGGTGAATGAGCAAGTAAATGCTCCATGTTTTCCCTGTAGAAAGCTGACCTGAGAGACAGTTTTTCGTTTTCTGTATCCCTCGAATGTATCTCCACACTTGCTGATGTGAGGCAGAATTCTTTAGCAAAGTCTGTTTTTCTGCCTGATAAAAACCCACTAGATGGCAACATCCCTCATTCCCTCATCCAGCACTGCCAGAGCTGGATGCCTCTTGGTTCAGGGGACTGAGTGTGTGGGGGGGTGGCAGATAAGATACAGAGATTTTGGGTGTTATTGTGTGCTGAAATTTCCTAAGCATAGTGAAAAACAGATCAGCAAAAAATACATTGCTAAACTCATCCTAGCTTTAAACAGAAATTTGACCATTGACAACAAAGTGTGTTTTGCCTGTGTGTCGATGACACAGAGAGTTACTTCTGGGTACCTGTGCAGATTTCAGGCCTTGTAACTCAAATAGTCCCCTTCCTTAAGAATATAAACAACTATAGACCCCAATAAAGCTTGATCAATAAACTCCTTGCCCTCTGTTCTCACAGACTTTCCCTATCACCTTGTCTTTCTCTTGAGTACTGTCTTAAACTAATTTTGATTACAAGCTTTTTGTGTATGTCTTTTTACATATCTGTAAAGTGCTCATCACATTTTGAGCATAACTTACAAAATTAACAGGAAACTCTACGGGTTTCTTTGTGCACAGAACACATGCACAGACCACTCCACCAGTTTCAAACCTACACGCATGCATACAGATTCTTGAAGAAACTAGAAGTGCACCTAAAACCATGCAGGGACAATAAACTTGCTGCAGGAGCAGCAGACAGAAGAAATTATATGATAGAACTAAAAGAAAGGGAAAAAAAGGTAGATATACATTTCCACAGAGTGTTATAGTGATCCAGCAATAAAGGGGATAGTGGGATAATGCCACCATTTGATGTGACAGTTTATCATGAAGTAGAAAAGGTCAAGTTTTGAGTCCCCCATGTAGGTCAATATGTGGCACATATCTCAGAGATATAACCCCAGCCCTGCCACAGGTCTGGTGATGATGTCCTGGATGATGAGGCACTTGTGATTTGATGCTGAGAATGAAGGACTCAGCTCCATGGCATCCTGGAGTGGGTCCTGCTTGACAAACTAGTAACCTTTAATCTTCAGGTTTTATCTACCTTCTTAGTTCCAGAGGCAGGGTGGATGCATCTCTCATGAGAAAAAAATGCCTATAGGCACATGTTAAATGTGATTTACTTGTTTCATTTCCCTTTTCCTTTTAAACACCTGTTACAGATTGGTTTTGATATTATTTGATATTCTTCTAATTTGTTTCCTGCAGCATGAGCAAACCAGGTTCAAACCAAACACAGCTGTTTAAATGGGAATAAAGGGAGGGAGTTTTGTGAAGGAGAGCTGCAACCATCTCCACATAAATTCAGGCTAGGAATGAAAAAGTTGTGAAAAACAAGGGGTTTTGACATGTTGGCTTTTCTCTTCAGTAAGGCCCTATAGAAAGCATGACATTCCCTATCCACTTCCAAAGAAAAAGAAGGGAAGGGGGAGAAAGAGAGGAGATTCCTTAAATGTGGATAACTAGAGTGTGACTGGCACAGAAGGACTTGTAGCTGGATTGTTTGGAGCACTGTAGTGTAAGGAAGACCATCTACATGACAGATAAAACCCAGAGGAAATATCTGCAGGGCAACAAATACTGGAACTGTGTTTTTGTAATGGTTAAAGCTAATGCAATAAGAAGGCCCTCAGCTTCAGTAACTCATCCGTAACCCTCTGGTGTGGCTCACTGCAGGTCTTACAAGAAGCAAGAGACTGGTGATGTCTTATCTCGTGCTGACCACTCCCATCTTTAATCAGCAGATGAAACCTGTGCCATGGCAAATCATAGACCTGCAGGAGCACAGGACACTTTGGCAATGGATTCAGATCATTTTCCTCAAGCTATTTAAGAATGGTCACTTAGGACATATGTACACTGAATGGCGAGGGAAATTAACACTGCCACATATTGGTTATCCACACCTACGCCTGAAACGAACATGTTTCCAATTAAAAGTGAAAGAGACAATTGTTGAAGTCACTTTGGCAGTGAGAACTCTCCAGCTGCCTCTAGATTCCTGAATAAGTGAAATGTTTGACACAGAAGCATATGTTTTTGGCAACGTTGTTTAATCCGTGTTTTAAAGGGAAAATTGAAATTCTACAAGGTGTGAAAAAAAAAAAAAAGATCACTGGAACATTTTCTGTTTGGAGTGACAGAGACCATGTCACCCTTCTATTCCTGTTCTCTGTAGACTTTCATTTTGCAAGAACTGCCTTACAAATGAACAGAGAAGGAACATGCTGGGTAGGCACATAGCAGGAGAAAGCAGAGGTAGCAGCAGCCTCACATAACAGTCTAACTCTGTAAGATACTGAAAAAAGGCCTTGGAAGTAGAAATGCAATTTGAATTATAAAATTAGTGAAATCTCTTACAAAATTACTGCATATATTTAAAAATTTGGTCTTTCTCTCTCTTGTTAAATCTGAACATGTGGGGTGTAGAGGAGGAAACATAACCTATAAATGTAAGCTTATGTGACAAGTTATGGTCTATAGACATCCCACAGCTCTGACAATGATCTTATGCCTCCCAACCCAGCACCCAGCCTAGACTGTCTCTCACTTTAGCAAGCCAGAAACTTGGGTAAGATCAACTGAGTCATCTAAAGCTGTCTACTACCACCAATATGTAGCCTCTAACTGAAAAAGGAACACTGTGGCTTCTGCATATGTGCTTATAATGCATTATCACAGGATTTGGTTCTAGAAACCAACACTCAACTAACTTCCTTTATAAATTCTACCTTTAAAGTGCTGAAATGTAAGGATCTTTCCATATCTCAAATAAAACACTATAGAAAAATTTCAATTTCATAGCACCCAAAAAAAAAATCCAACATATTATTTTTTCAATTAATAACAAATAATAACACAAAGAATAAAAAAGAAAAAAAAACCTAAACACCAAAGCTATAAAAACTTAGCACATATTAAATGCTTCTTAAAAAGAAGCATTTATTTCCCTTCTTTGCATTCTGTTTCTTAACTAGTCTTTGTCCCATTATAATGTGTTTCCCTTCATATTCCATGATGGCTTAGCTTCCTTAATAGCTTTTTGTAAGAGAATTTCTCAAAAGCTTCTTGGAAGTCCTAATAGATTATGTCAGCCAGTTCTCCTTTATCCAATATTTATTTGACACTTTCAAAGAATTCTAGTAAATTAAAGAAGCTTGATTTTCCTTTACACAACACCTATTTCTTTGTCTGTTACATATCATGCTTATCTAGGATTTTTTTTATAATCCCACTTTTAATTATCATTGTAGTCCATTTGCTGAAGCAAGACTCACTGGTGTGTAATTCCCAGGATCATCCCTAATGTCTTTTTAAAAGACAGATAAAACATCTCCAGTGGATGATGTTAATGAGAGATTGTACATTTCTGTTAGCAGCTCAACCACTTCGTCCTTAAGTTCCCTCAGCATCTGGTCCAGGTGGCTTGTTACCCAGGTTGGNAGCCAGGACAGAGGGGTTAACGCCTCTACCCATGAGAAAAGTGCTTTGAAATCTTTAATGGCCAGATGCATCAAGAACATCAGCCTCTATGTATCTGCTGATGTTCAGCTTTTCCAGGAGCACAGTGCCCCATGCTGGGAAAATATCATGGCTTTCATCTGTGGACTCAAAGGGCAAGATTTTCTTGCAGTTTTATAGACTACAAAACTGATAGAACCATTTCAGCCATTTGTATACAAATATGCAGCAATTAGGGTGAATGAATGA
>WEIV01013148.1:3713-37571 GCA_013390005.1 Calyptomena viridis | reverse complement strand
GGGCCAGGGAGGCCGATCCGCGGGCGGGGCCCGGGGCAGGAGGCACGGCTCCGCGGAGCTCCTCCGCGCCCGCGCTAAGTCCGGCCCGGCATCAAAACTCCGGCGAGGATTCCCGAAAAAAAAATTAATAATCCACACACGAAAAAAAAAAAAAATTAAGATGAAACCCTGGAGGGGAGCGGCAATGACCCAGTCGGCAAAAAAAAAATACGGATCCGGCAAATAAATGGGCACGCAGAGGCAGCTCCTGCCAAGCTTGCAGCGTCGGTTCGATTGTGTATTCCTCTGGCAGCGCCGCGGAGGCAGGCTAGCGCGCATAAAGTAAGGCGCCTCCCACCAAAGCCTAATGGTGGTTTCTTAATGCGCACAAGATAAATAAATGATCCAGGCAAACCCCTCGGGAGGGTATATGCTACGGCAAGCGGAGCCTGGAAATGAAAGGAAAGGAAGGAAAAAGGCAAGAAAAGAAAAAGAGAAAGGGGCGGGGGTGTGGGGTGTGGGCGAAGCGCCTGAACCCATTCTGTGGTGGCAATCCAATAGGCTGGTGCTGTATGTCAAAAGAGACCCGAGTGCAGGGAGCGGCGAGGGGTGTGTGTGTGCGAGGGGAAGTGGAGACACCTTCCGAGTGGGATCCCAGCAAAGCCCAAGCGAAAGCCAGGGATCAGGGCCGATGATGTTCTCCGACACTGATGCTATCCGACAAACACTTGGCAACATTTTATTGCTCTTGTTTCTAAAGAGACTAGCTAAAGAAAAAAACCACCAGACGCCTGCAACAGAAGGACAGTCCTTTTCAGGAGCCGGAAGGCAACTGGTGGCACAGCCGCATACTGAGGTTGCAGCTCACCAGACGTTGCCAGACAAGTTTTTGATACTGAAACTACTCCACTTATTTGGTCTGCTCCAAAGTTGAACTCCCAAGTTCGGTGTGGTCAGCCGTGTGTGCTTTCCATTCACTTAGTAGACAAACATTTCAACAGCTAGGGTGGGCATGGAGGGTTAACAGCAGTCTACAGAAGGTGGCTTAATCGCCATTTTCAAAATTTTAGAAAATGTGCCATATAATTTTATACGTACAGATGTTTTTAAACCTTTCTTTTGGCCTGTTACTGTATTGGTGTCATTTTCTGGTATTTTAACAGAAGTATAATTTCCTTAGTCCTTTATTTAAAAGTGCGTTAATATTTAACAGAATAATTGAGCAGAAAAATTGGGAAAAACTGTAAAATACATTTGTTCTGTGTATAAAGAGACAAATATTACAACTGAAACGTGTCTGCTTGAATTTTTCTCTAAAAGGCATTTGACTAGCATTTAAAATATAATATCAATATCATATTTTAGACGTCTAGACTAAGTAATGTTAACTGCATAATGTTAACTAAATAATATTAACTGCAAATAGCATTTGAAATATTATGGCAATATTATATTTTAGATAGCTAGACTAATAATGACTAGACATCTAGATTATTGTCATTACAAACACTTCATCTGGAGTTTTGTAGCTTCTCTAGGATAGTTCTGTACTAACATCTATCAGGAAAATCTGTAGAAGTGGCTCATCAGGTAAGCGTGCTATTTAAACTCCTCAAAACCCCCACACTTGACATTGCAAAAACATGAATATATACGTTTCTACACCTTCAGTGAAGAGGCAAAAGCATTAGGAGAAAGCATTTAGAAAGAACCACATGAGCATTGCCTGGTACACAAATGGATGCCCATTAAAGCAAGCAAATGAGGAAGACAGGGAAGTCTTGGTGATCCAGGGAGGCTTTGTCAATGATTTTATAGAATTCAGGATTTCTTATGGAAATATAGAACCAAATGCTTTCATTCTTGAGTGCCTGTTCTACGCAGTCATCACCTTCCTTGCAAACTTGGATGTCTTTATCCTGCTCTGGCCTTCGTCTTGCCTGTACAAATGTCCCTTAGCTCCTGCCTCTTCCATAACCATATTGCTCTTCCCTAAGCTCAGTATGAATCATTCTTTGTATTCATCCTCAAATAATTTGTTCTTGCTTCTTGGAAGAGCAAAACTGTATTACAACCCTCACAAGACAGAGAGCTTTTATTTTTCTCACAACTATCTCCTGAATTCTTTCAGTGTTTCATCTGTCTCAACTGTACTTCTTCCCCCTCTAACATTTTTAAACTGGCATCTCCTAGATTTTGTAATAGTTCTAATGGAAGACATCAGGATGTAATACCATTAAGATGACCATCTCATCAATTAATATTGAAAGACTTCCTGAATTGTGAGTAAGGATTTTCAGACTTCTTTTCCTACAATTTCCCATTCTTATAATTCAGGGTTGACAAACTGTTCTTGAAACTGATTGTGGAATGTTTTCAATGTGTCTTACTTAAGGGAATTACTTAAAAACAGGCATTACCCTGATAAGTTAATGAAGATCTTACCATTGGCTGTTAGTGTCTTGAAGAAGGTTCTTTAGCCTAAAAATATGAAATGGCATGGAGCTTGATATAGAAAGCTTCCCTTAAGCTCATAGTAAATGCAAATGTATTTCAAATAGGTTTCCTTCAGTAAAAAAAAAAAGCCTTTCATCTAGACATACACCTAAATGGTAATGTTTTCCTGTAATAACTGAGTTAAAATGTTATGATGTGTACAAAAAAAGTCTCTGAATGCTTTTAGATTATTTCTCTGTCCTTAAATATTAATATTCAAATCATAATCAGTTTCTCAAATCAGCCCACTCTTGTTAAAACGAATCTGTTCAGTGCATTAATTCTAATTTACGTAGGTATTTGGTAAATCTCACTTGCATTTCTTCCTACTCATTTTGTATCATAGCCCAACTCTTTTACTTTTTCTGAAAAAAATGTTTATCACAATCAGAAAACAATATATAATTCATTTTTCTTTACTTACTTTTCCTCATAAAGTGCCAAGAAATCCTTAGTATCTCCTTCAGGGCATCTGTGACTGGGATGGATTATTTGTCTGTGATGGAGCAGAAGTGATATTTTCTTAAGGACTCTTGTGATACACACAAAACAGATATACCATTTATGCATATATCACTTTGTTTAACACCGGGGGTTGCATTTTGGCTATGCAGTAGCTATCCACAGTTAATGGTTGTGTTCCTGGTTGGCTTTGCGCATGCCTCCAACCAGCAGAACCACCTACAGCCATTATTTCAAATAATGAAATGTAATAAGGGTGTTAAGGGACTTAGGTTTTGTTTAGCTGTTGTCATGGGATCAGTCCAAGAAGCCTCGGGATAACTATTCTCAGAATAGCCAACAAAAGAAACAGAAATTCAAATTTAGAAAACAAGACCCTTTCAGAGCCATGTCCATTTCAGCACCATATGCCTGTGGGATGCCTACGTTCCAATCCCACATCCACGTGCAGTTAGAAACCTTTCTTTTGTCCCCAGTTTCACAAAATATCTGAAGACATTCCTTGTTAATTCATGTAAATATTAACTGAAGCTAAGAGCAACAAAACTTTAAAAAGTTACTTTGCTCTATGCTGTGATCAGCTGCTGAAAGCATAAACAATCTTTAAGATCTGTGAGTTGCTCCAGCACCCACCTCACCTGCTATGTAGTTTGGCAATTGGCTTTGGCAAACAAAACAGAATTTCCCAAGCAAAGAATGCTGGAATTGGGGCTGGTTATATAAATAGGTGTTATGCTGTTTCCCAAACTAGGTCATTTGAATATTCTTTCCATAATTCTTCCTCTTAGCTTTCATCCCCAGCTCAGCTACAACATACATATGTCTAAGGGTCGGTTCACAGTCAAGGAAAACCTTGCTTTTTGTCTGAGGTCAGCATGTAACTCTATTCCTTCTTCCATGTGAAATGCATGAATAGCATTCCACTGATCCCATTAACCAGTCCTCAGAACTAAAGTACTTTTTCCCACTCTAACTGCTAAAATAGCTGTTACACAAGACAAACAGACTAAGCTTTATTCAGCTAACGTTGTCAAGAGACTTGGGCTATATACCTGTGTGTAATGTAGGGCCCAAGGTATTCCTCCGTGTATTTTTACACAGGATGCCGTGAACACTCCTGCTGCCCAAGAGGAACAACACAAGGTGCAACAAATGAGAAATCCACTGCAGAGTTCAAAAGCACAGCAGCTATTTGAGATGTTACCAAGCTGCCAGTTAGCATTATGTCAGTCTCAGAACGGTGTAAGATGAGTGACGATTAATTTGGGAGTAAGGAGAAGAGTCTGTTCTCTCACTGCAGTACAAACTCTGTACAACAATCCCACGGCTAAATTAATTGGATAAAATACACCTATCCTTTCACATGGTGCAAGTGTGTTGATGCCTCCACAACAATCAGCAGCCTCCTGTTACTCGAGTCATGTGTAGCCTACTTGCAAATGCCATGGCTGCCACTAAATATTTAGAATTACACTTGAATGTACATCAATGAATATATACAATTCAAATACTTATCTTGGCATGGTTTTATAATGACTAAATTAAATACAACATGTCAGCAAAAAACACAACATGTATCAGTCAGGAAATATTATTAAAGTGAATACTTTCATTGGAGGAATTTATTGCTATATAACTGAAATCCTAAAAGCCTGACTCACTTTTTATCAAACAAAATTTTCATTGTTCTCCACTTTTAGCTGACCGTAAATTCTAAGAATTTCAGTGTGATATATTCTGTTTGGTAAGAGTAAAATCAAAGCACTTTTTAAATTCTGATTTTACTGGTATTGTATCAGTCCCTTAACACAAGAGTGATTTCAGACTCAGAAATATAGTGACTAGTCTTAACAATACCTTTGTGACATACCAAAGCTACTGCAACGTAACAGAAATGAATATATTACTCTTCAAGCCTTTATAACTCCTGAGATTTTTATCAGCAACATAAATTTAGGTTGAAATATTTGAAATCAAACATGAAAATGCCATCAAAAGGGCTTGCTCCAAAGCATGATGAAGTCAACAGAAATCTCCCAATACATACTGCACACCAGCTTGGAATAAGCTCTACATCAAAATTCCCATCTTTTCCAAGTGGGAAAGCCTATGAAGCAATCAATCATCAATAGACAAGAAAGTTAAAATTATTTACTATTATGACTCACTTAAAAATCTTTTTCATGAAAACCTACACTTTTTCCATCCCAGTAAGAACACCTGATCCCACTTAGGCAAAAAAGTAATTTATACTGTATTTCAGAACAGGATCTTTCCTTATTCAGTTCATTGTTTGCTGTCCCATGTAATTTCTGCCCAGTGCAGAGAACATTACTGCTGGGTGTTGTTTGGTGGATATTGTCCCATGCCATCAGACTGGATACATTTTGGAAAAGCTTGCACTTTTAGCAGTTTGTCACAAGGAATAATGAATAAAGATCTAGATACCTTTAGTTCTGCTGTCCATTGTAACAGCTTTTGTCTTGGCAGAGTGGTGACAAAGAAACTATTTTGTTTCTGCATTGGTTTCTATATGCTACCAGAGGGGCAAGAGTGGAAGTTATAAACAATTAAAATGTATCTGAGAAAAAGGAGGGTGCTTGTCTGGTTCCTTGTCTGTCCAATAGTCCCAGGGATGGGCAGGGATGTTTGCCAGCAGCCTCCAGGTGATGGCTGCTCCAGCCCTGAAAACTCCTCCACTAACAGATGTGAAACATCCAAGGTATTCTTTCTTAGTTTCCCCTGGAAATTAACCCAAAATAACAGCTACTGTCAAATTCAGGAAGAGCACGAGGTATCCAGATACTCAATTAGTTTTCACTATTTCAGTTTCAGAGTGAACACTCTTTGAAATGGTAAGTCTGCAAGGGTAACAAAACAGAGCAAATAGTGCACCTCCAAATGACTGTGAACTAAGCCTTAAATCATTGCCTTCTTTAAAACTTCAATTATTTATTAATACTGATTTTTTTCCCAGTCTTGATTAGTTTTAATGGTAAATAAAACTACCTTCTGTTACAGTCTTTGGATAAACAGTACATTCAACATAGCTGTTACATAAAAAAGAGACATTTTATATTTAAATAAATTTAAATTATTTTGTAAAGCGGTTGCAGTGATCGAACAAAAAGCAGGGCTATAGAAGCATCAGAAATCTGTATTGGAGGGAGGAATAAAATGATGATGGGAAAAGTAGAACTTAAAGTAAATTTCACAGGTCAACAGGTCAATGTCCAGATGGAGATAGGTGACAAGTGGTGTCCTTTAGGGTCTATATTTGGACCAATACTGTTTGCTGTCTTTATCAATGACATAGTTGGATTAAGTGCACCATCAGCTAAGTGGTGTAGTTGACACTCCTGAAGGATGGGATGCCATCCAGAGGGAGCTAGACAAGCTCAAGAAGTGGGCCCGTGTGAGCTTGGTGAGGTTTAACAAGTGCAAGATCCTGCACCCAGGTCAGGTCAACCCCCAGTGTCAATACAGGCAGAAAGGTGAAGGGATTGAGAGCAGCTCTGCTGAGAAGGAGCTGGTGGATTAGAGACTGGACATGAGCCAGCAATGTGCACTCACAGTGCGAAAAGCCAAGTGTGTCCTGGGCTGCATCAAAAGAAGTGTGAATAGCAGGTCAAGGGAGAGGATTCTGCCCCTCTGCTCTCATGAGACCCCACTTGGTGTGCTGCATCCAGTTCTTGGATCCCCAAAATAAGAAGGACGCAGACCTGTTGGAGTAGGTCCAGAGAAGCACTAAGAAGATGATCAGAGGGATGGAGCATCTCTGCTCTGCAGAAAGGCTGAGAGAGTTGCAGTTGTTCGATCTGGAGAAGGCTCTGGGAACACCTTATTGCAGCCTTTTAGTACTTAAAGGAGACTTATAAGAAAGATAGGGACAGATTTTTTTAGGAGAGCCTCTTGTGATAGGACAAGGGGTAATGGTTTTAATCTAAAAGAGAGTAGATTTAGACTAGGTATAACGCAGAAATTTTTTACAGTGAGGGTGGAGAAGCAGTGCAATATGTTGCCCAGAGAAGTGGTTGATATCCCACCCCTGGAAATATTCAAGGTCAGGCTGGACAGGGCTCAGAGAAACCCGTCTAGTTGAAGATGTCCCTGCTCACTGCAGGGATATTGAACTAGATGACCTTTAAACGTCCCTTCCAACACCAACCATTCTATGATTTCAATTTAACTGCAAATGGAGAAACACTAGGATGGGACAATAAGAAGTAAAAAATTGCTGAGAGAAAGAGAACTGATGAATAAGTATTTCAAGAGAAAAACAGGTGGAAAGTTCATTGATAAATATCTGTATTTAAAGCTGTGATTAAAAAAAGGGAAAAAATGAAGAATGTATTCTGAAAATTTTATGATTTTGAAACCTATAGAATTATCAACAGTTAGCCCTACTTTTAACCACAGACTTTTAAAAATAAGAGACTTTTTATTTTTAAGGACTAGGATTCAACCTTAAACTAATGCCAATGTACAAGTCTATGTTTCCACTTACTAACAGGTGTTAACATTTATTTGTATAATGCAAAAATAGACATGAACTAGGTAATCTAAAATACCAGTAATTCTGAATCATGGCACTCTATTTGTGTGTACTATATCAATGCACAACCTTGTCATGGTGGTTATTCAGTACAGGTCAATAATCAGGAATTTAATATTTAATAAGCAATATTATACCAATAACAATATACTTTGCATACTCTGATGTTTTAATAATGGTAAGCATGATAAACAAAGAAATATAAGGTTATTGAAAGAACGTTTTCTTTTGTGTTTTGGTTGGGGGTTTTGTTGGGGTTTTTTTGTTTGTTTTTTGGGGGTGGTTCTTTTTCTTTTTTTTTTGTTGTTGTTTTGGGGTTTTTGTTGTTGATTTGGTTTGGTTTTTTTGTTTGGTTTGGGTTTTGTTTGTTTGTTTGTTTTTGTTTGTTTGAGGTTTTTTTACCAGACCAGCTGAGCTGGTTGGCTAAAGAAAACAAGCTTTCAGTCACACAAGGCTTTATTTTAAACTCTTTATTTCCCTACAAAATTACATTTTTAATGTCCCTATCAGATCTAAAGGAAGAGTGGCAAAGCTTTTATAAATATGTAGTTGCATATATAAATGTAGACATGTATATGTGTGTAAATGTAGATATATATTAGAGAAGGAAGATGTTAAAGCTGTGGTTTAAACAGAATACATACCCTGGCTGTGGAACAAAGTTCTATCACTTTGTCCCATTTGGTATCAAAGCAGACACCAATCAGCTGCTAAGCAGATTCATACAACTCAGTTTTGCGTGTACAATACACATGTGTTTCCTGGTTTTAGAAGAAACATAATACAGAACCACTTTATTGAATCATATTTTAAATTAAAATTACACCTCCAGGACCCAGCAAGAGATTCTGGAAATCAGAAATTGAAACACATCTCTCACCATCAGCTGGGATGCATGGAGAAATCCCTAAACAACACAGCTATAAAATGGGGTTTTTGAGAACAAAATCATGTAAGCTCCCAAACACAAAGCTGGACCAGAATTTATGAATATCTTTGCTGTGCTAAATGCAAATTTTTATTTAAAACTGCTGTCATCAAAGGCTAAGTGGCTAGACTACATAAACTGCTCAGCCATCCATTTGTTCTACACTTCTATTGACATTTTCCTTCATCTCTTTTGGGAAACTGAAACTATTTTAAGGAGAAACCTCTCCAGTCAGTCAACCTCTCTATAATTGGAGAATCAAGCTCAACAGAGTGGTAAATCTCTACTCAGAGGTCAGCAATTAAGATTTTGAAATTTGTAGCTCCCTGATCATCCAAACCTGTGGTCAGGGAATCACTGGTGTCCCCAAGGTCTCTTCATAAGCTGCTCTCCACTGCTGTTTCTTCACTTCCTATGTATCTATACTAGAATGCAGTACAAAACAACAACATCCACAATGCAGCAAAACATTGTTCAAACCAGAGTGCTTTAAGTCTTCATTTTTATTGTTTATTTGGACATTTTACTTAAAGCGTCTGTGTCAAAAATACTGCAGATCATCTACTTCCGTTAAAATCACCAGTCAATTGCATGAATTCTGTATAAACCTAACTTTCACAAATTTAAATGCCTGAAAGAAAGATTTGACTGAATTTCTATAATTTTAAATGTCAAGATGTAGTGTAGATGTTTCTGTCGTCCCTCAGAACTCAGGGAAAGATCAGTTTATAGATTTCATTACTTCTGCACCCTTGAGAACATGCCCTAGAATTAGGTGTTCTAAACAGAGTCCGCAAATTCAGCATCCATTTCTCAGCCCTGCTGTGCAAAAAGACAAGCTGTACTGACATCTACAAGAAACTTTCCTCTAGCGGCTTTTTAATAGAAAATTTAATAGGAAAAAAAAACCCAGAAACAGCTTTTTAGTAGAAAATTGCCTCTAAAATATAAATATGCTGTATATATAAATTCAAAAGCATACATAGGCATATATACAAAGAACAAAAAATCTCTAACCTTTTGTCTCAGAAAACAGTTTGCATCTCACAAACACAGGGATATCCTAGTTGTTGTAAATCTATCCTTCAGAGTCACTGTCTTCATTCACTCGTTTTGCACAAACTGCCCTTAAATACTGAGCTGTCTTTCTATTCTATAATGAGGAAGCTTTTAATGATTAAGCATCCTATTGATAAAGTAGGGATATAATTTTAATTACTTCCCCAGTAATGGTCTCACTATTCAATCTTAGGAGGTAGTGTACAGAAGGGTGTCTTGCCTCTCGTCCTTGCTTCAGGTCCTTTTTCATCCTAAAAGCTTCTTTTGATTGAGTTAGAAAGATGTCAGGCCGGCAAACATGTACATATATCTGCACACAGTCTGACTTCATCCACAGCACACTGCTTACACACAAATGAGATAAAAATTACTGTTAAGATGAAAAGCACTTTTCATCTTAAGACACCATTTCCTATCACATAAAACTCTAAAAATATGTTACTTTTGAGATATATGCAATTTCAACGCTAGCAATGCCAGCTAAAGTGGGAACTTTGAAGGAAATGCTAAACTCGATCAGTTCAATCATTAAAGTTATGCAAATGGAAAAACACATTCTTTCCTTTTAAACGTTGCTACATTTTAGTTGCAATCTTAAGATTCAAGAAGTGAGGATGGCGTGTAAATGTCAAAAGCTTGACAGCATCATAGAGTGAAATCCAGTCCCAGCTGTAGTCAATAGTAGAGCTTCTCTGTATTTCAACAGGAACATGATTTTATTTACAGTCTTCATAGAGCAATTGAGAACTGACTCAAGTTTAAACGTGAAACTATTGAGATTATTTCTCTGTAGGAGCAGACAGCAAATTTTCACTGCATACTACTGTCTCAGGAAGTTCTGAAGCAAAATGTACTAAACCTAAAGAGTGATAGTAAGACAGACTTGTACTGCACATCATATGATGCCGTTGTTATTACATACTGGCAGTACTCACTGTCTGGTGGAAACCAAGCAACACAAATGTCGTGTTCCTTATCATGAGACAGTGGTGGTGCAGCAGTGTCCTGCATGAGGCAAGGTTTATCTCTGAGGCTGGTGCTGTTCAGCAGCTGTCATTATCTATCCATTTCAATGAGATGAAGAACAAGTAGTAATATAAATAGTGAGAAAACTGTTCAGGAAATGGTCAGGATGTGTGGTGTAAGACATGCCCCATAAAGCCAACAGAAGTGTTCCTTGCCTAACCAGAGTAGTTCTTTGGGTAATGGCATGGGGGTTTACTTCCTCATGAGATTCCATGTCTTTACTTACTGAATCAAAAAGATTTTTAATTAGTAATTATTTTCTTCATTAAAAGCAGTAAGGTAAGGAGAATCACCATTTGATAAAATATATTCCTTTTGTCCTATCATCTTTCTTAGTACAATAAGATTTTTACTTTGACAGTCACTGTGTCAACTTCAGTTTTAAAAACCTATACAAACAAACAAAACTTGCCCAAAGAAAATCTTTTGAACTAATTATAGAGGAAAATTCAGAAGAACATATTTTTAAAATCATTGTTCAAAAATATAACCTATGATAGTGCATTAATTTAGATTCCCTTTTCATGCTGAGACTATTGAATTAAAATATAGAATATTCCATATCCTTTATATCAAACTTCTATGAAATTTGCAATTTAGTCAAGTAAATCTGATAAAAGTCAGGTTTACTGTAAATGCCAGATGTTGACGTGCCTACACAATCTTAATTACCTGTTAGCTTAGAAGCTGCCAAGCTTACTCTTTTTATAGAATAAAAAGAGACTTAGAATGGTCAGTTTTAAATGTAAAGTCCTCTTCACTCTGAGAATCTTGAGAAACATTTAGAAAATACATCTACGGCCAAGGTAGCTGGGAACTCAAATCAACTAGCAAGGTAAAAAAAAAAAAAAAAAACAGATTAAGAGCAGGAGGAATTGCAATCTCTTGTTTTTCTGAAGGTATGAAGGTCAGTTTTTATATTCAAATAATGTATAATATACTGAGGCATAAAGTGCTTGCATATCTATTCTAATTTGTTTTTCATTCAAGTTCAGAATCACCAGCAAAGAAAATTGCTCTAATTGCAATGCTTTGCATACAAATAGTGATTACAGTTTAGTGGATTGTTAGGACATGACACCACACGACTTATTAGATCAAATTGACTGATGCCTACACCATACTAGTTTTTAAAAGTAGGTAAAACAAGTTAAGCACTCTCAGAAAATCTAAATATTTATGACCAAAAAATTATGGGTGTCATACTGCCAGGCACATTACATGATCCTTGATTCAGAACTATGAAATAATCATAGGAAAAAGCAGTCACAATTTAGGATGGCATTAAAAAACAACAGCAGCAAAATCAATTTTAATTAGTTCCCCAAAAATGAATATGTAGAGACCAAAAACCTTTCTCCAACATATTAATATTCTTTATTATATACTTGGTTAGTTGTATGGAATTCATGAAAGGGATGGTGAGTGACTGAAAGGGTGCACATGAAAGCACCAAGATAGTGAATTGCATACAGAGATATTTCTACATTTCCAGATATTAATTTTTTTTCTAACATATTCCTTCATAGAGTAAAATACAAATATCTCAAGGATAGTACAGCTCTCTAAGGCTTCAGAATGAAGTATCTCAACATACTATTTCTGACCAAGTTAAAATTGTCCACAGGAAAACACAATTTGCCACTTCATGTACTAGAAATTGTAATTTTTTTAATTAGATTCTACTTACAATGGATATGTATTGGATAGTATTTTACAGATAAGTAGTATCATAGCAGAAATTAGCTGAGTTCTAACCCATTATTTAAATCCAAGTGCCATTTTCCTAAAAGTAAATTACAATGTACGTTTAATGAGGAGCAGATCATAAATCTAACTAGTGACAGATACTTTAATATGCATGCTTATTTTGTTTCCTCTGAAGTTTAAATTTCTGGGTTTTAATAAAAAAATATATTTTGTTGTTATATGCCAGGGATCACAGGATAATGGATTAGGTCAGGCACAGTCAGTCTATGTATGAGTGGGTGAGACAATGAGACAAGTAATCTCTTCCACCACTTTTGCATTTCTTATATCCTGTAAAGCAATTTCTTTAGTGTTGTATTTTCTAGTTTGTAGCCTACAGTTATTATTTACAGAGCTTTGTTCATATACCTTTATCTCCATTTATAAGAATTTCTGACAGTAATAAAAGACTCCAGGTGTTAACACTTGAATAGCTTTAAGCAAGATGCGGCTGAAAAGCACCTTAAATACTTTCCAATAGTCATACCTTTCTTGACAAGCTCTGGTTCACCACACAGCTGCTGCTTGGACGTTCATATGATCCCCTTATACTACATGTGTAGCTCAAGGCAAGTAAATCTGAAAAATTAACATTGTATTATCTGTACAACTGGTAGAAAACTCAGGTTTCCAATAACATTGTAGAATGCATACTGTGTTTTAAGGAAAGGTGAAAGTAAGTTTATGGAACTAGTGCATTTTGGCATGGCTAATGGATTTAAAAAAAAAAAACAAACCAAAATTGTAACAGTCTCTCACCATTTGGTATATAAAATGGTATTTCTTTCCTATAAAAATGATGTCATTGGAACTTTAATATCTAGTCAACCAAATCTCAGCCTTCAGGTAGCACTGAATTAAATAAGTATTTCTGCAGTGTTTGTATGACATACTCATTCTAAAAGCAGTACTATTGACAAATACATTGCGTGTGCTCTGAGAAATGCTACTAAAACAAAAGACAAATGCAACTGTGACTTTTGGAGGACAAGAATAAATTTTATGATGAATAATTTTTAAAATATTACCTCATTGGTTTAAGAATGCAATTCAACTGACTTTTCCTTAATAAAAAAAGTAAATTTGTAGATTAATCAGGATTTTAAGGATCCTCTGTACAGATGACATGAGAATCCTCTTCATCAAAGCTCACAGGTTTGCTCTTAATATCTCCACAGATTATGATGAGAATATTTCCATAGAGCTGAACTACAGCTACAGCAGACCAAAACCCCCCAGGTCAGCAGTAGGGAGGTTTTACAGCAATCAGTAGAAAACAAAAATTAAATGAAGGCAACCTAATGATAGAAGAATACTCTGAAAAACAGTAGTTGATATTACAAAATTGACCTCTTGGCTTGCACAGTAGACAGATACTTTAAACTAAAAAGGCATAGATAGGACAAGAAGTTGACAACAGATTTTATCAGAGTTTCCTATCCATTTGTAGCTTGCTTTTGACACTGTGTTGCTAAATTTATGATTAAGAACTTTTTTTTTTTTTTACTTCATGCTGAAAAACTTCTAATGATGGTGGTAAATGAGAGCTGTTTCTTTGGGAAAAATCACAATCAAATAATAGGGCTGGACCAACTCTTTTTTCTACAACCTAACATGAGCTTGGAAAATCTAGTTGAGATGCCTTTCCTACTAAAATGCAAAAGTCAGTCTGGTAACATGTAGCATCAAGACTCAGGACACAAAAAAGTCTGTCCTAGTACATATTACTTAAGGAGTTGTGGGTGGGCTTCACATCAGAAAATCCTGTCACAGACATGTACAGTATTACTGCAATGCTGTTTGTAGGATAATTTCCAAGGCTGGGCAGAAACTAGAATGTTAGATGGAAACAGTGTTCTTGATGTCATTGTAATTGGTCACAGGCTTAGAATTAAAGTCAAGCTCATGTACTTAATTTACCTAATTGCCTTGCTATATGAGGTCTCTGTACTTAGATTGTTAGCATATCATCCTGACAGGGTGTAAACTATAGCTTTGTATCAGTGAATAAATGTAAAACTATTGATGTACAGTCTGCCACTGTGGCACACTGTGTAATTTACACATCCATTATGCAGCCACAAACACATAGATCCATATCATCCTGAGCAGCTGTATCCAAGCTGTCTAGATTTCAGCCAATGCTACTCATTTATTCTTAAATCACTTATGCTAGCATTGTTTTAACACACTAAGAAGACATGTTTGACAGAGCAATCCTCAAAGTCATCTAACTGTACATCATATGTGCCTTCTGTATAGCAAGACAAAATTATCTTTCTACTTCAAACCTTTTGTGCTCTCAGACAAGTAGAATTTTGCCATTGTAATCACAGTGCCCAAGTTAAATGCTATTTTAATAATCTGGAAAACATTGGTATCCCATTCACCTAGGCAGAACTTTCAATGCTCCCAGAGAATCAGGGGTAAGGCCTCCCTGCCCTGAAGAAACAGCTCATGAACCTTCTGGCCAATACCACAGCTCTAACACAACAACCCAAATAATGAGCTTAGGGCAGAGCAACCTATTCAGCCTATGAACAGTCCCTCCAGTTGTTAAAGATTTAGTCCTGTGCAGACATAGACCAAAATACAAAAGGGACATGTAACATGTGCCTTCAGGATCATGTCACTATGCATGGCTTCATCCCAAATTGTGCACAGCAGCAACTAATAGAGTTTCCCAGTTTAACCTTTCAGCAAGGTGGGCATTTTCAAGAGGTGAAGCCAAGTACGGTTCTGGTGTTAGTGTGTGAGTTGAGTCAGAGTGCTATAGAATGTAAAGATAACTTTTCTTCCAGGTTTTGCAGTATGCCTATCAGATCTGTAATGTTACTTCTTGTAAATTGCCAACAACTTTTCATAGTGTCAAATACCTATCTGGCAGGTTGCTTTCTAAACATTGAAGGCATTTGCTTGGCAGAGACTCAGACTCTTTAGAAGGCATTTCCCATTTTCCTTCCTCTGCCTCTCTTTTCCATTTTCCATATTTTTTGTTTGTTTCATTGGCTGGTTTTTAAATGTCTGGCCTGCAGCATGTGCTACAGAACACTAAGTGCTTTCTAGGACACTTGGTGGATTCTGTCCAACCAAATATCATTCATAGGGTTTTTCTAACCATTTTGCAATAGATGGTACAAATGGAAAATTATCTGTTGCTCTTTGATTGATAAGCTTTGACATGATCATTGTGTGTGTCTATAATTGCACATCCCTAAGATATTCCACTCAGAATTTACCTTCTTGCCCATCCAGTGCCACTCCTACTCCTATTACAGGCTTTTAAGAGAAAGTGTAAAATTCAAGAAGTGACCTTCTAATCTCAGACAATGAACTAACAAAAAGGATAACCTGGAAAAATCGTTATTTATCCTGAAGAGAATGAAAGTTTCATTTACTTTGAATTCAAATTTGAAAGAAAATTTGATCCTAAAGGAGGACTTTTATGCTAGTTCGAATACAGTATAATTTCATTCTTTGGCAAGAATGAAAGACATTCTTTAATTCCAGGACTGCTAATGGTTTCCTTGCAGTGGCTCTGCATCACTCACTTTCCAGCTTTTAACTTGAGATTTACTGTATCCAGGCAATCTCATTCATATGGCCAGGACCAATACATGAGACAACCCAAGGCTTGGTGTGCTCTACGGATCTTAAGCCACTGGCAGAAATATTGCAGAATTCACCTTACAGTTCAGTTCTTTGATAGCTTCCACATTTCCTGTGTGAAACGTGAGGCCCCTGAGGCTTCACTGTATAACAAAAAGGGCAAGTGCCTTCATTGCTTTTGGCCTGTATCAGCAATAATGTGGCCAGCAGGGCCAGGGCAGTGATTGTTCCCCTTGTACCTGGCACTGGTGAGTGCCAGAACACATGTCAAATGCTGTGTTCAACTTTTGGCCTCTCACTGCAAGAAGGACGTGGAGGTGCTGGAGCTTGTCCTGAGAAGGGTGATGAAGCTGGGAAAGGGTCTGTAGCACAAGTTATATGAGGAGTGGCTGAGGGAGCTGGGGATGTTTAGCCTGGAGAAGAGGAGGCTCAGGGAGGACCTTATTGCTCTTTGCAACTACCTGAGAGGAAATTGGAGCCCAGTGTGAATCAGCCTCTTCTTCCAGGCAACCAGAAATGGGATAAGAGAAAATGGCCACAAGTCATGCCAGGGGATGTTTAGATTGGACATTAGGAAAAATTTCTTCACTGGAAGGGTGGTAAGGCATTGGAACAGACAGCCCAGGGAGGTGATGGAGTCACCAGCCTGGGAGGTATTTAAAAGAGGTGTAGATGTGGCACTTAAGAACATGGTTTAGTGATGGACTCAGCAGTGTTGATGGTTGGGCTCAATGATCTTCTGCTTCTTTAACTTTTCATTTTGTTAGCACAGGTCCTGAAAGCCTCAAAGTGACGCTGTATTGCACACAAACTTCTCCTGCACAATCAGTTTTCTATCTTGGCTAGACTTTCAGGCTTTTCTTTGACATGAATAATTATTGAGAGTTTATTTACTAGAACAGTATTAGTACCTTTTGTAAGAGACTGCTTTCCAGTCACTCTATGAATCAGAATAACATTACTGTGGTTAGTAAAATATATTACTGCATTTCATGAGGTTCTTAGACTCTTTTCCCCTCCAATTTTATAGAAAACTAACATTCATTCAGCGTTTTTTTATTTTCTTTTTTTTTCCCCTTTACACTTACTATGCTTCTTTCCAGGATTATAATAGGTCTTGGCTAGGAGTTTGGGAACCTCTTAAATGCTATTCTTGCTTTGTCATAGAAAGGACAGCAATAGACAAATCCACGTATAATTTTCTTTTTCAGAAGAATGAGGTATAAGGCAGTGAACGTAATTTCAATATCATTTCAGCAGGGCAGGATTGGATTCAGCCTTAAATGTGCTTCTAGTCACTAATTTCTGCCTTGATTACATGATTATTATCTAAATGTAGGAGAAAGCAAGAGAGTTTTTATACAATGTGGGTGTTTTCACCTGCTGTATCTAAGAAAAAAAAAGCCCACAGCTTGAAAGACATCAGAGTAGCAATGGTAATTAGGTATTGGCATATCATCCAAGAAAGAAAAAAAAAAGAGCTTGAAAAATGATACAGCTTAATAAAGGTTTAGTATCCTAGAGCTACACAAAAAGTTCTCAACAGGAAATGTAAATTGTGAATGAAGAACACTTATGATTCTTAGAAGGGATAATTAATAAGAAACTCAGGGAATAAGAACAAGTTATGCTATTTAAGTCTGTGTAAGGAATATGATTGTACATCTGTATGCAGGTCTTCAAGTAGCCAGGTAGCTTTCCACAAATACTAATTGCCATATCAGACATGTCACCTTCGTGTAGAAGTTATAACTGTTAGTCTCACTTAATACATACATGCAGTGATAGCATCTACCAGGAAATTTACACCCAACAGAAATGAGAGAATATTATTTTCTGAATCCAAGATCCCAAAATATTCTGAATAAAATTTTTCATTGAAAGAAGGCCTTTACTGTTCTATATTTTTACAAGCAGTCTTTCGTGTATTTTATAGCCACTGCTTCCAAAACATTGTAACTGTGTTACTAACTATGATAAGAACCAGTAAAGAATTTCAGATAGATAAAATGCTGCTAAAATCTTAGAAGACTGTGGCAACCACACACATTTATATATTTATTTTTGTGAATTAAACTGACAATTCACCTGAAAGAAAAATCAGGATACCCCGAAGTGGAATTCACATATTCACATGGAAATCTGGAAAGATGAAGACAAGATTTAGAAGAGTTTGTGCTAGCTGAGACTGCCTTGTTAGATAACAACAATCACCCACAGGGTCAGTTGGAACTGAGCAGAATTTAGACCAGACACACCAGCAGGCAGCAGGCTTTTGTTTGTTCCTATTCTTAGAGCCAGCTGCTCTGAGCTACCTCTCTTGAAGTCTCTTAGGTATTTTTGGTGTCGGGAATTTCTAGCCTTTTTGTTTCTGTGTTCAAGTACAGTCTCCCAGACAAGCCCACCCAGAATTTCTAATTTGACTTAGTAGAAAATGTTAAGATTCGAGTGTTTGTTTCAAACTGGAAAACAACCAAATTTTTGAAAGCTTCCTTAAAATAGAATAGCTTTTTTCTACCTAGATTGAAGTGCTTGGTGACATGTTAAAGAGAAATAGTGAATTGGCCCTCCTGAGCACCGCTTTTTATTGATTAAGGGGTTTTTTTCCCTCATTTGTTTGGCTTTTTCCCTTGTTCAAAAAAAATTATTTCCAGATCAGGACATTATGGAATATATATATATTCTATATATGGATAAAACTGCTCTTTGCTTCACTCTCCTTGATATTTCACTGTACAAAGATACAGGGAGTTAGCCAAGCTGGAGTTCACTTTCTGCAGCTGAATTACGTTACAACAACACAGATGGAACTTTAGATGTAAAGCCATATTTTTAGCTAAAGCACAGTTGAAGCAATGTCATCTGATGCAGTTAGAGACATATAGAAAGATGCTTGCAATAATACACATCACTTTTAGTGAATGGCTGATGCACAGTACTCTGTGTACCCTCTTTTTCAGAACTGCAATAATTTAAAATGTACTTTTTTTTCCTGTTACAGGAAAGAATGGGGTAATCTATTCCCATATTTGTTCTTCATTTGGCTAGCACCCAACTATTCCTGCAGTTTTCCCTTTGTGAGTACCTGTGCATGAAAACTAATCTTTTCATGGGCATTTGTGTAATTGCCCTTGGGTGAAACTTTTGGTCATTTCTGTTAGAGAAAGCAGATATTCATTGTAAAAATTATGAAATTCTACCTCTGGAGCACAGATGAAAATTTCCATGTATTTCCAACTGTCGGAGGGAATGTTCAACGTTTTCATGGTGACATGATCATTTCCAACAGCAAAATCCCCTCATTTCATGAAGGATTTGAGGTGGGATCAGAACCATTTACCCTTATCACAAAGTATTGCTGTGATGTTTCTCTGGTACAAGAGGTTTTATTATTTCTGGCATACTGCATATCTGAGCTTAAAAAATAAAAAAAAAAATTATTAAAATAAGAATTTGAAAGCACTGGAAATATTCCGAATTTAACACAAGAAAGGCAGGGGGTTTAGAGTAGTTCTCTGCACAAACACATATTCTCAGTTCCTGGGCTTTAATGTCCCATACAGACACGAGTGAGGTGTTGGACGAAACTTTCTGGAATGATAAATTTGCACCCCTCCAACAATTTGATTAAGGAATAGCTTGCAAATATATGTAAGGGCAGCAGCAGCCCCTTGTCAATATAGGTTGTCGCTTTTAAAGATGAAAAAACCATTGGAGTCATCTCTTCACCAAGTCCTTCACCATTAAAGAACATTACTGTTACAGTCCTGTGAAGAATAAAAAAAAAAAGATCTAAAAGATCTGTAAAGGTTGCAGGCTTTGGAGCCTCTTCTTGAAAAATGCTGAATATTGTATTGCTTTTTACTTCTGGTAAACAGGCTGCAAGGAAGAATTATTCCTAGTAAAAGGTATGAAGAGAGAATAAGCCAAGGAGGGAGCATGGGGAGGAACAGGATTCTTCCTGGAAACCCTGTTGCTACTAGTAAGGAAAGAACTGCTTTTCCAAAGAAAAAATGCCGTGGGACAGCAAAAGGACTGCTGCTTTTAACCTTAATGATAATAAGCAGCCATCACAGGCTAGTTGGTGTTTTCTGAGGCATTTTAATATTTAAGGAGGTGAAAACATGATTAATTTTTCTGCAAAGTTTCATACTTCATAGTAAGTCTTAAAGACTATTTTACAAACTGATAAAGCAAAAAAAGTCAGAAATAGCTTTTTGAAAGCTGTTTTTCTTGCCTTCCTCTCCAGGGACAAATAAGAAAAGAGCAGATAGCAGCCACACAAGACTAGAGAGTGTGGGCGGATGGTCAGGGTGCAAAATGTTAGATAACCCAGCAGTTTAGTTGGCTCTGTTATGTATCCATGACTACACCCGGAGTCCTCCCCAGAAAATCGTTTAATTAATCTCAGAAAAGCAAAAAAGTTAATTATTGAATAGATGATAGAGCCCTACCTACTGTTGTTTTACTTCATACATTTCTAGGTACACATACACATTTAACACAAATATAATTAATTAGTGTATGCATGGGCATTTCTTTTATAGGAGCCCTAATTATGGATTATAATCCCACAGTGTGTATGTTATGCATACGTACACAGCTGCTTATCTTGTAGTTAAAATCTAGAAATACAAGTACATTTCTTTCTGTCAGTCTTAAGAGTCAGGCTTTCCTGCTTAATATACATTAAGCATAAACACATACAAGAAACTCCCTAGGGAAAGATTAAAATTTTTCAAAAAGCCTTGAAATATTTTTGGCCAGCAGACAAAATTTATTTTGTCATTATTTATTTTGACATTTATTTGACAGAATAAATATCCATTTTGCTAGCAACACTGGTGTTTACAGTCACAGAGGTTCCATCACCCATTACCATCCTGACCAAATTGTCTGACATGTGATACTTTCCACCCAGACTCTCTCTGCTCATGTGTAAAGGACAACAAAGTATCCCAGTGACGTGAACATCCCTTGAAGTGGCACAAGTTTTGTAGTTCAAATAGAAAAGTCTAAATGCAATGTGCTGGAAGATAAGTTATGTGTTATTCTCATTTTAAGTAAATTGAAGCACAGTACCCTGGAAGTGAGCAAAGGTACCATCCAGATAAGTGCTTGTCCCGACCAACACCTCTCCCATACATCCCCTGCTCATGAAGATTGCAACACGGAAGTGAACTCTGGCATGCACAAGGCTCTTAAACATGCCTGTTTCAGCTGTCTCCTTGTCATTTGCTGCGCTTTTACTTTAGTTTCATGTGAACCGAAATTCTCATTGCAAAGGGAATTCTTTAAAGAACTTTTCTAAAATCCCATGTCTGAAGTGGGAGGCATATTTTGAAAACACCAAAATCCATGCTTGTAACCTGTTGCAATTACAAATCAGCATCACATTTTGCAGATAACATCTTGTCTTTCTAGTGTTACCAGTTACAACAAGTTCACAGTTTAGTGCAATTTTAAAATGGAAGAAGTGTGTCAAAACTACAAGGTAAAAAGCCTTTGTGCAAGCAAAGTGAATCGAAATAGCTAATAAAATGTGACAGCTGGAGAAAAGGACTGATTCATATATCGTGTCGAGATTGGCAACCACCTTCAGAAACTTGTTGTTACCTGCCAGCAATTGTTCTGTTCTGTCAGTTTAATATGAGATAAGCCAAAAAGGTGGAAGGAAACCCTCCATATTATAAGTACACTTATTTTCACATTTTCATTGTAGTGTTCTCATAATACTTTTAAACAAAACTCTCCAAAATATGATTGTCAGTGTCTTAATAAAGCTACATAGAAAATGATTTCTTATTGCTTATTTGAGCTTTAATTTCTTCAAATGAAGTATAGACATCTCTCTGCTCTGACCTTTTGCCTCTTATTTTTTTAACTGTAATACTTGCTGGCAGCAGCTGACATGGTTTTACTTGCCCCCTCAAAGATACGAAAGCATTCAAAACTGGTCAAGTAAAGGATGTGTATATTTCAACACTTCATACGTAATGGTATTTTCAAAATATAAGGTTTTATAAAATATAGTATATAAAATACAGCAAACATTGATAACTGACAAATGAGAGAGGAGATGTTGTTTGTACTACAAAGCGCTCTACCCTCAAAATATGTGGCTTCTTTTTTTCAAATTATAAGCATATTTAAGAGAAGACAAGTTGTTTCCTGAGTTTTTGGAGCGTATCCTTGAACAGTGTGACATTATGCACAGAACAAAATCTATACATTTCTAAGTTCTTCTGTAGAATTGTATTTTTTTATGGGTGAGCTACACAATGCATTTGAAGTTTGCTTGATACTAGGACTAGAGTGCATTACACAGTCCATTTTTTTCCCTCAGGGACGTCACTACAAAGATGTGGCAGCAAAAAACACTTTGCTAAATACAAGTGCCAAAATTGCAAAAGAGACAGAAACCTAAAATGGTTATAGACAATTCTAGCCCTTTGATATAAATACAATTTATTGTTGTTTATGGCAACAGGAAGCCAGATCATATAGTCTGTGGACTTTCTCTAGTACTGGCTCAAAGAATTTATGACACATAATTCTTATTATTAAATTGCTAAAATAACTTAGGAAAAAAATAATGCTTAGTCTGATATTTAATGCAATGATTGTTAAATAGCCATGATTTTCATTAGACTGCTGAGTAACTCAGTATTGAAACTTTTCTCTGATTTCTAGATCTGCTTTTAAAACACAAACCCTCCTCTGAATATACAGATTGTAAATTTTACCATCTCACCTGAGTTCTTATTCTGTCATGTTCTCTAGAAGAACAGGGCTTCCTGAGAAGGTAGGAAATAATGCATCATTTGGAGTCAGGATGAACAGGAGATAGGCATGTCATATTTCCTTTCTTACAAAGAAAATATGAAATGAGGAAATGTGAGTACACCTACTACTAATTTTCCAGAATTCTCACCATTCTGTCTTTAGAAACACAACCTGAGTGAGTACACTCCAAACAGCTATTGATGTCTGGTGACGTGTAACTATTTTTTAAACTTCCATATTGCTAAGTGTATGATCCACAGAATCCTTATTGTCAGTTAGAACCTCATGTGAATATCAATTTTCATATCTCATGAGAGTGTGAAAAATGAAATTTTCTCTAGGACAGATCAACTGACTGTGATTAAATTCGAAGGACCAAACATTTGGAATAACTGTCGACTTTTCAGAATCTGGCAGCTTTACACCACTTAAGAGTCTGGCCTAAGGTACATATTAATCTGATTAAAGTATTTCAAGCATTTTAGTAGTATCTTCTAATAGCAGCTTTAAAAATGTGTTGCAGATCTAAAAGTATCTCAAATTAGGTATACTTTCTTCCTCATTTAACATACTGAAGGAGAAAAGAATTAAGGAATATCTGAATTACTGTAACTGCAAGCTCATATTCCAATGCCTACCTTATGACTCTCGAGAAGAAGGAATCTTTCCAATAATACTCACATGAACTTGAACTTAAGTCACAGAAGAGGAGTTTTGACTATCACACATTTGACAATAGTCAAATAATTTATCACAGCAAAGTGTAAAGTGAAACTGGAGACTACAAATAAAAGGCATGCATGTTTGAGATGCATATTTATCTGAAGTTTATTTAGAGTTAAATTTTTTAGAAGGTTGAATATAGCATATCTATACTAACTTTTTTCTCTCACGTATAATATTTTCTGAACTACAAAGATTTCGTTGCCAGCTTAAAGTAAAACTGTGTCCTAAGAAAAAGGCATCTTTTAATGGAAAGTTCTATGCAATTTAATGGTGTATGAATTTTAAGCAAAGTGAGAGAATATCAACAGAGCTTAATGCTACAGACTGTGTGAACAGATTTGTGGTTGTACTTTTGCCTGCATCTTTATTCTCCAGGTATATCAGCAGCATCAGTGTGAGAGATTTCAGATCGGCTTCATAAGCCTACATATTTTCCAAGTCCAGTAAGAGAGGTTGCAAACTCCCGGGGAAAGCCCTTTGAACTCCTAGCATGTTCTGATCTCCTTTATCTCCTCATGTGTTAATACTTTAATCATGACCTAGCAAGATTATGTAATAACAACTAGCAAAACAACTCCGTCTTTTTCTGTCTATATTGCCTCCTGTAAAGATACCCATATCCTTTTAAGTTGGCTGGCTGTACGGATCAATACTGCTACAGAGGCATACAGGTCGGCAGAGTTGCAAAACCTCCCTGACAAGCTCCATGAATTCTCAGCTGCCGGCCTGTGGTGAGCTCCTGCAGTAGCTGGGTAACCACTACTGCTCAGTGGTTGTGCCCTGTGCCATTGCAGACAGGATGGCAGCAAGATACATACATGCGGTAAGTGCAACGGTGGAACTTTATAAATAAATAAAGCATGCTGTGATTCTGCGATGCTAAGAAAAAGACAGAAGTTAGGTTTCCAAATTTCAATAAAAACTAAAAGAAGCTGGGTAGTTAATGCTCCTTAAAATCCTATTTCTGAATTTTATTCATAATGATTATGCATCTCAGAGATGTGAGAGCAACTTAAACCTTCAAGACAACTGAAAAAATTTCTACCTAGTCTCATCTCTGTCAGTGGGGTTGTTGTGTGCCAATAAGAAAAAAAAATGGAGATGGTTTTATATTGGCTGTTGTTACCGCTTAATTAGAATTTCTTCCCCGTTCTTAAAAAAAAAATTTCTGGACACAATTATGTCTACTGTTGTGTACTTTCTCTTTACTGAGCTCTGTTGCCAAAGTACAATTCAGTATGAGACCTAACTTCCTATCTAGCTCTGGATGGTGGATATTCCCTGATTTAATGTCATCTAGTTTGACCTGATATTTAATTGAATTTACACAAATTAAAAGCCTAATAAGGACCACCACCTGTTCACAATGCATATGAACCCTCTAGTCATTCTAAATCTATTTATCTACAGTTTTCATCATCAAAAACATATAAGCACATTGCTGAAAAGTGCTTGTCCATCAAGTCATTTCCCTCCGCTAGTGCAGACCTGACCATCATACAGCTGAAAAATAAATGGCTGACTCAAGTGGATAGGTTATGGCTGAAATAAAATAGACTTTCATGAACACTCAGCTTTCTGTACTTTCAGACAGAACTGCTACAGATTTTCAAATTTGTAAGCATCTGGAAACATGGATCTTAAAACTATTCTTTAATGAATCCAACCTTTTTTTTTTTTTTTTAATAGCAATAGGCATATTAACCTGGATGTTCTACTCTACAATTTAACAAATTATATGTGGTTTACCAGAGTTTAGTTTCACATTCTCTGTGGAACGATCATTTTTTAATTAGGTGAACTCCTAACAGAACTGGATATACTCTGTGCCTTAACTTTATATATATAAAAAATGTTCAGATTGCTAAATTTGATATGAAAATGCTATTATAGGTTCAGGATGATTAATAAATCAACTCAATCCTTCTCACCTTAGCAATCAGTATTCTATGAATATGCTTATTTCACTTGTGTTATTTTTGAAAATTACATATTTTCCGTATTCTTTCTTAGCTATATCTTTTGCAGCTTCCCAACTATAACATTGCCTTTCCTCTCTTTGTGCTTAGGAATTTATTATTCTACATTCTCCTTGATGTCAAATGGGACTACTAATACAGTAGGCACTCATTCCTGACTGTAGCACAATTATGTGTTTAGAAAATCCAATATAAAAGGGAAAAAATGAAATAACATAAGGATTTGGATTTTCTTATTTTATCTTGGAAAAGTACAATTTAGACTTCTACTGTTTTTGCTGAAGATACATAAATTATCTTTGGTTATTTTCCTCAAACCAATTTTCCACAATGATTTCTCAGCAATCACTGAAAAACAAATCTTTGCAACAACACTACAATATTTAGAAAAAAAGCCAAAAGGAAATAAATATAAAACCTTTCAAACCATCAATGAAGCTCTAATCATAAAATGAAAATCTTTCAGTACACCCCAGAAAATAATTCTATGCACAAATGCAAATGTCAGCATGGAGATTTCCATTTGGTTTCCAATTCCAAAATATGAATATAGGACAAATTTTATCTTCCAAGAAGGAAATATTAATGCTTTGGACAAAAAACTGTATGGTCATTGGAAGTGTCAGTAAATATGCTGAAACATTTATTAGAAAACCTCTTATTTAGTATGAGTTCTGCATTGATAAAGGATATGGGGATTTGTATTTGAAAATGTTCAAATTTCAACAGAAGGATGTAGGAACATTTATCTTCATGATGTTGCAGCATTGGAAAGAGTAGAAGGTATGTGGAGAATCCCAGATATCAATCTTGATGGCCAAAAATAATATTTCATTTTGCTTTTTCATTTTCATTTTCACTGTCTGTACTAGTGAGCATAAAATCTCAGTGAATTCTATTAGAAGTACTGTCTTTTCCCAAGTCAGCAATGAAATATTAATGTTTCTTTAATGTTAGGAAACAAGAAGTTTGAAACAAGGTGAAATCAGTGCTGTAATTCTGCATAATATTATGTAACTTAATCCTGCTGGGACAGACCTTGAAATAGAAAAAAAGTCAATTCTAGTAAATGTGAATTTTAAGAATTAAGTTTTCATCAATTGATTTTAATAGTTTAAGAGCATAATACAGAGTAATTAGTAAAAAATGAGCCAATAATGTGCCTTTGTGAAATAAAAAATGCCTTTAAAACCTTTTGTAGGGCATGAAAATAATTTGACTTTTGTTTATTGTTTCTGTGTTTTAAACCACGGGACATGCTAAAATGATTTGGAAAAAAATCATGGTGTTTTACAATTTTTTGAATATTCCTGCCAGTAAATGGGTTGCTCTGTATAGGTTTTTTGCTTGTTCCTTTCAGCAAATGCAGAAAAAGCATATTATGAGCCAAAGAGAAGCTAAGACCAAAGTAACTTAAGACTATTTTGTTAAATTTCTGTTACCTCATTTGGCAATTTTAATCCACACTCTCTCAGTGTCACTTAGGCCATGTGATATCAAGGGAGAAATCAATTCAGATCTCATAGAAAGTGTTTTCACAACAAGGAAAGGAATAGGAGAGGGAAAACACCACATTCTTTTGCTCATAAACCTACCTATTTAAGAGACGTATGATATGAATGCTCTAAATATGAAAGGCACAGTTATAGTTCATAGTAATTCTCTTGATTTTTAGGAAAAAGAGGAAAAAAATCAAAAGGAGGGGCACATGAGGCTCATTAAAAACCCAGAAGACATGGTCCCACTGACACAAGCCAAAGTGCCTATGAGGGATGTTATTTGCATCTACTGTTGCATAATGAAAAAGACCCAACAAACACAAAGATAACGAGTGCACAGCTGGGTTCTGCTTGTCAGATTCAGCCACTGGGTGTTTAATTACTGACCAGCAACAGCTACGTGTTCTTTCCTAACCTGCGAGGACACAGACGTCACTGGCCACGGTGTGGCATTTTGTGACATATGCAGCCTGACATTAAGAACAAGGTTTATTGTGTTTTCTCTGCACTTTACTACTTCTGGCAGTAGCATCAGGAAGGTTGCAGCATACAGTAGAGAAAACAGGGAATACACCATGGTTTATCACAGTTTAATCTCTTTTTCAGTCAAAATATTAAAAATGCATCCCTGCCTGAAAGCACAAAGTGAATTTAGAGCGAGAAAATTTAACTCTGCCTGTATTCTATTGTCCTGCTAGGAAAATAACTGAAGTGTCTGTACTGACAACCTCTGCATTCAAAATGCTGCTTGTGGAAAACAGTTCATTATCTTCACAGAAATCCTGGTCAAGTATCTCTTCTAAGAGATGTCTTGGTTAAGCCCCAGACAGTGGGAGATGGATACGCTCCAGAAAGGTAGCAACAAGTTTATGCAACACGAGGAAGCAAGAAGATGGGAAAAGTGTGAAGTGTAGAAAGAGAAGTACAGTGATAGGGGAGAAGGCCTCATTTTTCTGCTTTGCAGGAGAGCAAAATGGGAATTTAATCATTAGAAAAAAAGGAATCTTAAAAAAAGAATTCCTGTAGCAGAAAAACAATGTTATTTCACCAATGTAAACTTTATTCTACAGTTATTACCCAGTTCTTTACAGCAGTACTAACAAGATCTGTGTATTTTCTGAGAACAAGTATCCTTCTTTCCTTCCCCAAAAATCATGAATTTGTGAAGGAATTTTAATGCATATCAAGTTCCTGTTTCAGGAACTACTTCTTCCTTTTCAAAATAAACTCTGCTGAAGACAATTGGAAACAATAAATTGTATATATCAGGTTTTTTGTAAGCACGTTTTTTTCCAGAGTACTTTAAAGCTGGAAAATCCAGAACAGGGGATATAGAAGTATTTTAGTCCACAATCAATCCATCATGCTGGCCTATTTTTAGGCAAACCTGTGTCAAGGAAAAAAGAAAAGAAGATGAAAACAAGGTAAAAGCGACAGACTGTAATAGCTTGTAGTGTGTGAATAGTCCAACCACTGAACTTTGTAAGCCTGCACAGAAAATGAAAAAGGAAAATTTAGGAAAATGTTTCATTTATATTTCTGATAAATAATCACACTGACTTACCATACATAGCTGCAGACTGCCCTTCCACTTTGAGCAACAAAATAAAATGATCTTAGCAAAGGTGAATGGAAAATTCCTCTTCTGTAAATAGATTTCACAGGTGAAATCATATAAAAAGAGATAGACTTCCCATGAAGAGCAACATACTGCAGCTTTAACTACGACTGTCTAGTCTCTGCAGGATCCCAGCAGTGGCACACTGAGAAAATCCCTATCAGCAATTTTTATTTGCCTTCCACCCCCTACCAGCTCTAATAACACCTGCTAAATTTATTTGCACACTCTGCTATAGGAAATAAAAAAATGCTGGTTTGAATGACGATTTTTGAATGTCATCTGGAATGCAATATCCTTTGTGATAAAACAAAATAAAATACACTTTCAAGGAAGCCACCAAGATAAGATTAGCACAGTGGTCCCATTCTTCATAGCAAATGATATATAAGAGCATCTCCTCGCATTACCCTGTATTTGTGTTGTTCACAGGTGTATTAATTGTTTTATGGATCTTTTCGAGTTCCCCTTGAGCCTCAGGGTCCCATTCCATCTGTCCTTCCCTTCCACTTGGCTTCCATCAACATGTGGCTTCCTTTTTTAATAGTAGTGGCTCTTATTTGCTCATTTCCTCAGTTTATGAAAACTGTTCATATTGTTCAAAGGAACAGGAGTAAAAGAAGGACAAAAACCCCCAACCCTCCAAATCCTGAGATACTGTAGCTATGAAAAAGAGTGGAGAAGGCAAAGAAATCAGTAGCTGAGAGACAGACCTTCATGAGTGTGAAGAGAATTCTCAACCAATTGACATTCCTTGGCATCACTGAGTTTTCCTTTGCCCTTACACCTTGTCATACCACATCCTACCTGGACTACTTTGCATCAGAAGCTTTCCAGAGGGATGACTTAGATCAGGGGCAAAAAAACAAGTATCAATGGAATTAAATTAACTACCGGAGACAGATTTTTGGCAAGAGGTGAAGTTGGGTGACTGTTACTCATCACAATTAGAGAATCTAAAATTACCATATTAGTAATCAGCCAACTGCTTATTTGTCACTCCATCCCTGAAATTACACATTTGACACACAGGGTGCCATTTCAGGAAATGACATCAAAGCCATGTAGGCCTTCTTATATAATTAGGATGTTCTCAGTGGAGTGCAGCATCTGCCCCAGTAATTACTTTTGTGTCTTCTACTCCTAAGAACCCACCTTTCTACAAGTACATACTCAGCCCGGATTTACAAAAATTTATACCATCATTTAAAATGTTATATATACACAATGCAAATTATTTCTGATTTTCTGCACTCCCGATACATTAGATGAGAGTAGAAAAGTAGGACAAATCCTTACGACAAGAAAAATGCTAAGATTGTGGGGAGAAATACAAACTTAAAGAAAACATGAAAGGCCTTTGAATCAGCATCCTTCCACTATTGCTGCTGTAAATTAAAAGCTGGGACAATTGCTTGTAAGGTAACCTTGTTCCACTGCAGCTTTTTCAAGTGTGAGCACCTAAGGTACTATAAGCAGAAAATCTGTTTGGGGCCGATGGACTTGTGGTTCCTTCTGGTATGTGCCGAAATACATCCAAGAAAAGAAACTTTGGTTTTAGCATATCTGAATATTCTGGATCCAAGCCCACTGATAAATCCCTCTGTTTATAGGGCAGCTAAAGAAATGATGGGTTTCTTTTATATCTGCCAAGAAATGTTGGTCCCATACACCACAGAACAATCCCATGCATGTCTATACAGACACTATAAGAATTTGATTAGCCTTTATATAAACATGAAAAAACATTAGTAATCATACACCAGCTAATAAACCTCGCAGAGAGGCACTCCGTGAAATCATCTCCTCCATTTATGTAATAATTTTCCCCCCAAAAAACAGAGAGGCTTTAATATCTTAAAGAATATAAAGAAGTATTTTGTGATGAAACAAAAAAAAAGAAATAGGTTGATTGACCACAGTTTGCCCACAAGTGGCAACAAAGGTTCAAAAGGATTAGTTGAGCCAATAATCAATAAACAAAGAATATGTAATCGACTGCAAATGACTCTTAGAAACCAAACTTCATTGCAGAACAAACAAACAAACACACCATCCTTTCCACAATGTGTGTTTGTGGATCTTTAAAATCCTGCAGGAAAAATTCCATCTACGTTTTAAAATACATATAGCTTATCCTTAATAAATATTTATTCAGGGTTTAAATATAGTGCGCTTACGTAGATGAAAAAAACCCCAATCTTACCTTTCTGGAAAAGATACAACAGAAAGCTGAAAAAAATCCCAAATCCAGGGAATATTTATTAAAATTATTTTAGCTGGTGAATGACTTGGGTATTTTGGATGAGTACTTAGTTTCTGTAATAATTATGCTCTAGGCAGGGAAGAGGATGTGCAGTGTCAGCATTGTGCTGTTCTTTTGTTGCTTGGAAAGCCAAACCCCACACATTCTGTACTATATTTAGTTACAATATAGTAATACCTATACATCTATTTATATCCTCTTCAGCTAATTTAGTAACCTAACAGTCAGTATTTTGTACTCCCCTTTCTGGTTCTTTGTAATATGCTACTTCCATATCCATATGCTCTAAGATTGTGTTGACTGAACCCTCATTAGGGACTAGATCCTGAATGAAGAAAACCCTGTCTATTCAGGGAGATAAACAAATCAGTGAGATTGCTTCCTTGAATATCTCACAAAAACCTGGCTCACTGACTACAGAAGCTCAGAATGCATAGTTCTTCGTAGACCAGATACTTTGGCTTCAGCAATACTGTTAAAGAAAAGTGGGCTACAGAGAAAGTCAGGTATTGGACCTCTTGTCATTTACCCTACTTAACTGAGAACTACTTAGTTCTCTTGAGCCTGTTTGGGACAGCTAAACGTCTCTCCAAGACAACATCCTAGGCAAGTTTTGAGGAATACCTCAGTATTTATGTATGTAAGCATGATGCGAAATCCTGGTCCAAGGCCTGCATCTGCGGTTGCAAACAGTCTGCTCTGGTGCTGTGGGTGTAATTTTGCACACTCTGCCTTGGAGACAGGGCTCACTTTTCAACCATTTTTTCTTTAACATTAAAAATTAAAACTTGATTCTGGAACACTTAAAAGTACCCTCAAAACAAAAAACAGTAATCAAGTCCCCAAACCCATTCCCTGATTACAGCAACCTAAGTCACAGCAGATCTTGAAGTTAGTGTATCTCAGAGGTGTTCACACACTTTGCATGCCATTTGTACAAGTAGGTATTAGTCTTTTCTGAATTGGGCATCTTACTGGGCAAATATCTCCAAATTCTTCATGTTTCAAGACTGCCGACTCATTGTTTTCTTTGTCTGTAAAACTGAACCCCAGTCTCATAATGGGTTGAAATATTAAATGCCCCAACATTAGAAATGGTGTGATATAACCTTGTAGCATTTCTGAACCTAATAAATGTCTATCACAGGGACCAAAAAGTAAAGACACTAAATTCTCAGGACAGTTCTAGGAAATACATGGATAGGCTGCATCTTTTCTGAAGGAATGCACCTGGGGCATCAACCCACATGACTGATCAAAGTTCTGTGAGGCTTTTTGTGTCTTTACATGTTCCTGTCTACCTCTTCCCTTATAATTTTTTTTTTTTCCTTTTCTGGACATTGATCCACAGATGAAAATGCTGAAGTTTGAACAAACAGTTTTGATAAGAAGAAAAATTCACTGAACTGCCTTTTTTGGGGCAAGAGGATTACAAGGGATTATGTTGTGCTTTTCTTTCCCCCCAAAATTGCATGGCCTGTGTTCCAGGATGAGTCTGTTACAGAAACGGAGAGATTTGTGGCATATAATTTGCTTTCAAATACTGTCAGGAAAACTGTTTTAGAGGGAATAGGATTGGGAAGGAGAGGACTTATGAAATGCTTTGTTCTGCCTTGCTCCCACCGCTCAGACATTAATTTTGCATCTTCATGTCTTTGATATGACTGTTCAAAGTCTTGGCTTTATGTTACGACTTAAAGCAGAAGAGAAGCAGCTTGCAATAGCCAGCCACACAGAAAACCATCATGGCAAGTGTATGTTAGATACTCACAATATGTTGATACTATCTTCATTCAGCATCAGAACTGAAACTCCTTCTAGCATATTTTTCTAGTTATAGTGACTAAAGTTCATTTAAACATATACCACAACAAGCTGACAACCACAGCTTGTGGTTATACCCACAGACAACAAACTTTTAACTAAAATAGTGGAACTAAAACACCACTTCTAAATCGTTCCCTTTTTTTGTTTGTTTGTTTTGGTCTTTTTTGTTGTTTTGGTTTGGTTTTGGGGTTTGGGTTTTTTTCTTCAGCTGCAACTTTTCCTCAATATCATGTTTGTATCACATGAGTTCAGGTTTTCATTTCAAGAGCCCTGAGATTAGATGTCCCAGACAGTCCATGCTTTCAGATTGCTACACACCAAATTAATCCATATTTTTTCCCTTGAATTTCTCTCTGTGTTAGACAGCCCATTTCTTTGTGGTATGTAATTCAAAATTTTTGTGTTCTGTCTTTCACTTCAGACATGAATTATGGATATCAAGGAAAAGGCTCAGAAATGGATCCAAAATAGTTACCTCTTGCTATCTGATAAGTATTTATCCAAATGCTGTATTATTTTATACAATATTTGCTCTCTTTTATTCCTATAAATGGTTGACTCCTTTCAAACAATTTCCTCAACTTATGTTTAATGTATGTTTCATTCATAGAATGAATTTAAATGGAACTATATATCATTCAACATAAAGTCATTTTTGTCTCATGTGGCAATAGTCCTTTTTTTATATGTCTCATAAGAAAGAAAAGGAAAATAATAAGAGTTGAAAAGAGCTGTAACATCAAGCACAAAGGAATCTCTAATATTTATATATTCTTTTCTTTGTCAAATCAAATACTAAAATAATGACTGCCTGAATACCACATGTAACCAAACTGTGATTTCCTTTATAGCAATTANTAGCAATTACATGTGAGACCCTATGGTTCCCTAATAAGGCGCAATATGACCAAGCTCTGTCATGGAGTGCTTTAAGTTAAATGATACAATAGCAATGATAAAAATGTAAGTGAAAGCAGAAAGAAAGGATAATGCTTGAGAGAAGCAGAGTATATTTTTCGGGGGATTTCTAAAGGCATAGAGGTGTCACAGTTATCTCAAATGCCAGGGATTCTCACAGCAGCAAATGCAAGGTCGTAAATAGGAAAAGAGTTACATGTCAGTAGGAGATAACCAGGCAAAACAGAGGTAAGAGTGGAGACAGATGTTTCCAAAATCTCTGTGCTGTATTTTGACATGCAGAGTAAAGAAACTGCAGAAAACATAGTACATTGCCTTTCTTAGTGGTTCTGCATTTTTAGAAAGCTCAGATATTTTACAAAACATTGGCATTTCA
>WEIV01013145.1:10559-52682 GCA_013390005.1 Calyptomena viridis | reverse complement strand
TGCTAGCGGCTTAAGTGTTAGATACATGGCATGAATAAAAGTTTTGAAGCATATGGTGAACATAGTCATTCCTACCCAGGAAGGTGCTCAGTAATGAATTAAATGACTGTATCTGGTAAAAAAGAAAACTGAAACATTTTGTTTTTCAGTTCCCTGATCCTGAATCTTTTTGTTGTCCCTTTTTAAGGGAAGATGCAGGGAAGTGAGAGCCTGCAGTTATTAGTCATGGTGGCAGAAAAACTCTAAAGTGTTCTGCATGTTTTAAGTACTGCTGTCACTGTCTAAGTGTGAGAGACTGGATGAAACTATAATCCGTTGATGTTTTGTGGAATTGTTCACTGTGTTCTTTTCCCTGCTCTGTTTTTCAATTAAACAAACAAACAAAAAGACCCCCATTCTGTGTCTGCTAAATTTACCTCTGTACTTATTCTTCAAACTGATAAAGCACAAACATCTTTGTGTGGGATAAGTGTATGATTTGAGGGTTTTTTTCTCTCCCTTTTTTGCTTTCAGTAGATGCTTAGGAAAATCGGGGTCTTCTAAGTGAGTGAATTTAGGAGAATCTCTCAGAATTCTGTGGAATTATACAGATGGCTTCTTTCTGTACCTCTGGGTCACCACTGAGTAGTATCATAATTTAGCAGATATTTTTCCCTTGATAGATATATGTGAGCCCTATTAGTGTTAATGCCTTTTTGAAATGCTTCCCTCATATATTCAATATCTACTATGATGTCTAAACCCTGAAGTCTTATGAGTTGCATGACATGCGACTATCTCTAGAGTTTAGTAGAAAGTTGTATTTAATCTCATAGTTCATCTTCTGAGCAGTAAAACTGTAAGAAAGATAAAATGTTCCAACATGAAGCTTTTATCTGAGACTTGTGAGCAAATAAGTTTTTTTTCTGGTCCAGGGTGGGGGCTGGGTTTTTTATCTTGCCCAGTGAGACCATGAGTGTAATGTGTGCTTATAGGGGCATTGTAGTCTAAAGGTGTTGTTTTGCAGAAGGGCAGTACAATATTCTGTTATTGTCAAGGAAATGCAATCCTTGGAACTCAGTAGATCCATCCTTACTTTATTTTAAATTTTTGTTGCTTTGCTGCAGTCGATTTTCAGCTCTCTTTCTGAAAATGGGACTGAGTCTTTAAAGGGCAAACCATTAATTTCCATGGTGTTTTTCTCTTACTTTCTTGACTGTACAAAGCTCTGAGCATCCTGATCTAATGTTCGTGTTATTCCTACTTTATGTGGCGGGTCGAACCAGGTGACTTCTTAGGCTTCTCCCAACCTGAGTTAACTTTATGCACCTCTGACTGGATTCAGTTCTACAATGATAAAGGGATTGTCTTCCTATTGTTCCTCCATTTTTATGAACGGTGACTTTCTGAGGAATTGCCTTGAACTCAATTACAACAGCAAATGAAGTATGAATAGTCAGAGTACCGTCAGTTGGTTTCTGGTTTTGATTTGATGGCAAGTGCAGTAATATCTTTAAAATTCTTCTTTTATGGCTTTTATTCCCCCCATTATTTAAAGGATAACTTTGGTTAGACCTTTGAGTTCATACCTGGGAAAAGGTGTAGAAGTCCATTCATCCCTCACCCAAAGTTTGTCCATCTCCCAACCACACTTTTTCACGTTACCTGTACAAGAGGAAGCTTGTTGCAACATGGCTGCTTCAGCCCCTGTGATGGATCAATAAAATTTATATTAAACCCAAATGTACGGGACATGGAAACTACGTTCCTGTTACTCCAGTGCCTTATTTGTATTTGGATTAGTGCTGGCTGTTGTCCTGCAGAATGGAATATTGGAGGAGCTTAGGGGGTTCTGCATTCCGGATGTTGAAAAGAAGTCATAGAGAGTCACAGAATCAATTAAGTTGGAAAAGACCTCTGAGATCAAGTCCAACCTATGACCAACCACCACCATGTCAACTCAACCACCATGTCACTCAGTGCCACGTCCAGGCTTTCCTCAAATAGTCACAGTGCATTTCTTCCTTTTTTTTTTCCTTTCTTACTTTGATTACTGATTTACTGCCCTGATATGGTTGTGTTTACAGAAAGTTATGACCAAACTTGATTACTGTGGATCTTTTTTCCCCCTTCATTTTATAATTTATGTAGTGCAGCAATGGAGGCTTATTAGTGGAGTTATCTGTGGAATCTTTTTGATAAGCTTTGGTTAGTATGGATCTTCTGTGATATACAGAGAGGCTGTTTAAATATCTACTGAGCTACCTTGTTTTGCTTGGGGAAGGAACACATTGGTACCTTCTGAATTTCATTAAAAGAAGGAGGAAGATTTATATAGATGATAATGAGTTTGCTAGTTGGAAATAGGTGAAAAAGTGAAATGAGAATATCACAGGGTTTTTTTAATAAGAGGACTCCTAGTTTACTGATGGATAACCAAGGCACTGGTTTTGTTTGGCCAGTGTTGTTTAGTAGAGCAGAAGAGCCACCACAAGTTGCCTGCAAAGCATAAACCAGATCTTGCTGGTTGCAAGGATATTGATTTTAACATTTTAGGCAGTCATTTCATTTCTTGAAATAAGAAAAATGCTTCATAAGTACCATTGTGTTTAAAAATATGTTTTACTTTGCTGCCACGTCAGGAAAGTGCATCTTCTGTTTATATTTACAGGTTATATCATTGAAAATGGTTATTTTTCTGTTTCAGTGAGTGGTATAAAATGTGATGTGTTGCTCTTTTGCAGAGAATTTGTGTAGAGGCCAGATTGAAAATATGCCTTCATGACAAAGTCTCTACAAAGTTGATCTCATCTTGGCTTTAAGGTAAATGAAAAAAAATTTATCAAGCACCTCTTCTAACTCTTCTTCTCGTCAGAGTTGTTATTGAGCTTGAAAAAAAAGTGAGGATATTATGTGCTCAGAACAAAGAAAGAAAGTACTTTAATGAGTTAAGTTGCAAAACTTAAAGTTTGATCAAAATAAAGTATAAGCATGGGTTAGGCTTCAGTAATTAAAATGACAGTGGCATGAGTGCTTATGTGCCTTACATACTGCCTTGGCCCGTGTCTGGTTTTGTCTAGGAACTGAATATGCTTATGAAAGAGAGATCATTCTAATTGAGTGGAAAATATGAAATTACAAAGGCAACAAAGTCTAAATAATTGAAAATCAGGTTGCAACTCTGAGCTTCTGTATGTCATGAGCTCTGTTGCAAACAAAATTGCTAGACTGGGAATTCACATTTTTGTTGCTCTTAATTTTACTTTCATGGTACCATACTTCTGGTATAGAGAAGCAAGGCAGTGAAAATGATGAAGGAGTAATTAAATATCTGTAGGAAAGTAAGAGCCAAACCAGAGACTAATTTTCAGCACTCGGCAGCTTTCTTTATATATATCTATATGCTTTGATTTCTCATGTATATGGAAAATGTACCCTCTAACACTGTATATTTTTAGTCTTTCTCCTCCAGAATTGTTTCACTTATTGTGTTTTCATGATAAGATGTGGCAAGCTTGTTTTGTTTTGAAGTTATTGCAGAAAAGAATTGTTTTAATAACTTTATGAACAGTTACTTGTGAGTACAGCTAAGTATTCTTAGTCTCAACTAAGTAGTCCTTTATCATGACCATGTCCAGTTTAACTATTTAGTATATCTTGTTTGTTTGATGAAATCACTCAGAATGGATAATTTTTAGTGTTTGAAACTTTTTGTATTCACTTGCCCTGCAGTGTCTGTGGATGAAGGCACCAGTGAGATTTCTGTACTCAAAAGGTGTTATTTTCAAGCAAAGATTTCTTCAAATTCAACCAATGCTGTTAGACGTAATAGAAACCACATGCTACTTCATATCCCAGTAGTAGGGTTGTGATACTGGCATGTGCCACAAAACCTGGTTCCAGGAGCACAATAATTTTTAAATATTCTCTGTCAAAATACGTTCAGTTGTGTATTTGGTTTAAAGGCCCAAAGCGTCAAGTACTTGTAGAACCAAATCAGATTCAATGGTTTTGCTGTGAAAGGGAGACAAGTAAAGCTCTTTGAACACTTTCAGAAGGAGTGCTGGACCTGCAGTGGGGTCGTGGGGCTGGACAGCAACCCACAGCTAGAGAAGAGTTGTTTTATAATTTTGTTCTGCTAATGACACTATATGGTGGGCTTGGTTGTATCCCCTTTAGGATAGGAACTACGATCCTCTAAGGACTTGTTGAGATTTGGAAGTTTTCTTTGAGGAGTATAGAGTTATTTAAATAATTTACTATTACTATGTTTCTGATGTGAACAGTATTTAAATGTAGATGTTACTACAGAAGGACTCTGAGTAAGTATGAATTAAAATTTGAAAATACCTAAGGATGTGCAGATGATCAGAATATCTTATTCTTTACAAATACTGAACTCAAAATTCCTATCATGGTACTGATGCAGTGTAGAGGTTTGATCAGTAATGCATTTGTCTAATTAGCAAACAGGCATGACTATACTTATTAAACTGAAGTAATTATAACATAAAATGAGCTACATAAAATCCTTTTTCTTGTGCTATATACTTTGGGTTGCGAATTACAGAATTTTGTCTCTAAATGAGAAGAGAATCATCAATTTTGACCTGTGCGGACACAACCAGAAGAAAATTTTGTGAAACTTGAGTCTGTAAAAATGCTTCTGTGCTGTAAGGAACAAGCAGTTGTAGTCAGGATGTTTCTTTCTGTGCTGTAAAATCATCTCAATTATGTCGTTTTTTGACATCAGATCTGCTTCTATGCATTGCTTATGCTTTGCTAAATTTCATTCATTTTGATGTCTTGGTTCATGAATTGAACAGCAAAAGATCCAAGAGCCTTATTAAGGGATTATGAGAGAGTAGTCATCTTGGGTGTTAGCACAGTTCTTTCTCTTGTCAGTTCTTCTTGTCAAATATAAAGGTGTTGTGGTGTGGTCATTCTATTCTGGCAGTTGCTGGAGCATCCAGTGTGATTGTCTTGTCTGGAGGCAATGGGCTTTCCTTGGAATAATGACTTCTTTGTGTTTATGTTCATTAGCTGTATTTAAAATTAAGCAAAAGCTTTCAATCCTGAAGATTCCAGTGATAGAAGAGATTCTAGTGATGGAATGTAATGATTCTTGGAAAATTGCCCAACAGATTATACTGTTGGAAAACATTTGCCCTGTTTATTTCTTCAATTTGTCTGAATCAGTTTGAAGCATTGAAAATAGCTGTTTTTTTCCTACTCACTTGTACAACCTTGTGCTACCACATTTGTGATCCTAGTGTAGGAATTTTGACTGCTAGTTAATCACACCTGAGCTTCTACTTAAATATCAATTTAAGCTCTTTTAGCCTTTTTTATGTCCCTATATACTTCCTTATGTTTTCCAGCCTTGTTCATGGTCCCTGTCCCAATAATGTCTAATCAAACTCCTTTTCTGTGGATGGTTAACAGACATGAAAATATGTTCACATGGTAGTCTCAAAAATAGAGAGATAGACAAACCAGCTTTTCTCGTCTATTGTCAAGTGAGACCTCTGGGGTTCCCTTGTGTAGAATTGTGGGGCGTGCAATGTTTGATGTTGTTTTAGTGCTTTGAAGTAAGTTTTTCAATGTTTTAATACTTTTCTTCATTTGAGGAGTTCTATGAAACTTCAGTTTCATGGAAACTAGCAAGATAACAGGGAAATACCAGGGACGTATTACAAGGTTATTTCATGGCAGCATTAATGTGATACAAGAATGAACTTCAGCTGAAAGGAGCCATATATCCTCAGCCATGGCTCTGGCATGTCCCCTGTGCCACTGTGGATGCTTGGGTGCCATGTGGGGAGCTGGATGAGAGCTGCTCTCACTGAAGCTAATCCAGGGCTGGGAGGGGAAGAATTTTCATCTTCATTTGCATTGCCAAACTCCCTTTATGGCTGCAGAACTTCCCTGCTAATGGCTGCAAGTGGTTGTGGCTTGAGGATGGGCAGCCAGGGATACTTGTCCTTCAGAGGTGTGGTGTATGTATGTTGGTATTAAGGACAGTGGATTGGCACCTCCAGTGGTTGAAGTAATGCTTTGTTTCCATGGAAGACATGAAAGATAACACATTTCTGCTTCTGAGGTCAATTGATTTTTATTTATCTTGACAAGGTTTAGAATAGCATTTCCTCATGTTGAATGCTATTCTTAGAGAGTTAAAAAGCTGTCATCTCTTGCTTTATTTTTTACAAACTCAAAGGGCACTTTAATACTCTCAGCATAACATCATCACTGTTTAATAATAGACATTTTAGAAGATTTCCATTAATGTCGACTTTTAACAGAGTCCTGTTACTATTAGAACTATACAATAATGCTGTATATTTCACTACGAAACGATTATTAGAATTGTGTGAATCAGCTAAAATCTATTAGCTATTAAAACTCAAAATGTTGTTTCTGCTTGGAAAGAAAGTCATCTTGTTTAACTTCCCCCCTCTCCTTCATACATCTATAAGAGTAGGAGCCTGTGTGAGGGAGAAAAGAAAGGGAGCCTGATGGTGCTTAATGGCTGATGAATGCAGCCAAGGATACAGGAATGGTTGCCTGGCAACATGGGAGGATGGGCTACACTTGTCACTACATAGGAGTTGACATTGGCTCATCTCTTGAGCTCATGAAGACTGACTTATCCAGTTTGCATACTTTATTCTCAATATGTGTCGTAGCTGGGCTAGATTTATATCTTACATATTTTGCCTCTATGTATTTCCTACTTTTAAAAAGAAACACAAGAAGAATGGAGGTAAATAAAATGTTTTAGTTGAAGGAAGAAAACCTGTGCATCCTGTCCCTTGCGGTTATTGTGCTTTTGAGCCTAGAGCCATGGTTAGGGAGAGATTTACCTAAAATTGTGAGCTCTTAGACTTAATTCCAGGTAAAGTTATGTTTTCTTTGTCTGAGAGCCCTCTGAAAATTATCATCACTGCTGAAAGATGATGAGGTGGGGTTTGTGTTATAATTGCAGCCCTTTTGTGGTTAAACACAGCTGTGACGTGACACATTTACTTTGATTCCCTTCTTACACGGAAATAATACCAGGCTGTGTACAAAGTGTGTACACTGAGAAGTATGACAGACTTGACCTTGTACAGGCTGTTCTTAAACAGTTTGAATGGATTGTGAACACAAGTGTCAGTATGAGCTGTAGATCTTTGTGCTGCAAGAGAGTTGTACATAGGTGGTGCATCTCCTTAGGGAAATGGTGAAGAGCCTGTGTTAGTTGGGTGTTCTCTAGAAGACCTTTATGGAAAAGTACATGGACGTTACCACATGAAGGTTGTGATCATTAAGTGAATCCAGTAGCTTTTCTTCTTTTTCTATGGAGATAATTATTAAGGAAAAAGTTGCAACTGGCTTGCACACCCAGGCTGTGCAGTCTGGTAGGCTGTGTGTTTTGGATATTGCCAGAGGCAGTAATTTCCTTTGGCCTTTTGGCTCTCAAAACCAACTTTGTTGCCTAATGATAAGGTCACAGCAGTAGAAAACAGGTTGAGATCTTGTTTTGAACTGTTGGACAGGAGCTCTACCCAAGCACTTTGTGCTCATTTCTTCCACCAGGCAAAAATGAGGTTAATGTGTGTATATCTGCAATTGTATCACTTGGGAATTCTTAAAAGTAAAAAACCACACCTCTCTTACTAGAAAGAGCATTTGTCATTTGCCAAATGCTTGCTTTCCTTTTTGCTTGTTGAGTTCAGTGCTTTTGTTAATTGTTGTTGTTAAGTCTGAAACTTGGCATACTGTGAAACCTGACCAGCTGTCAAAATACAGTGTGTTTGTATGGAAATGTATTGATGGAATTTTCAAAGAAATCCATTACGTTTACCGGGAGCTTTGTAATTATCAGACTTTGAATAATCTAAACAAAAATCAGTGTTTTCCTCTCACATTTCTTTTTCTACAGTCTATTCTCTCTGTCCCCATGCCAACACAGAGAGGCCAAACAGCAGCAGCCAGCTGTGAGGAATTGGTTCCTTGTAACTGGAGATCCTCAGAAAATCAGGTGAAAGGTTTGAAATGCTTCAATTTGGATAGCCAAAGCCTTGAGGCAATTGTCATTAACAAAATGGTCTTTCTCCCTCATTTCTCCTGTTGTAAGCTGTAGCTTCTGACTTACTATTTATCTTTTTAATGGCTTATACTTACATTACAAGCCCTGAGTTTGCTACAGGGTATTGCAAAATGTTTTGCAGCTCATGGTGATTCATGGGAAAGTTTGGGCAAACTGTTCTGGATTGTATATGGTGGTAACTTGTATTCCTTAGGGCAGCCTTGGTCTGTAGGCAAGATTACTCTTTCCCATCATCTGCACGTGTGTCTGTCGACAGAATTGTATTAATTCAAACATAACTGCAATGGTTGAAGGAACTGCACTGGTGTTACAGAAACTTTGCATCCAAGTGTTTGAAGTTGCGCTTTAACCGACTATATCAATGAAGGAAAAGATTAAAATTTTAAGATTTATTAATCTCTGTTCATGTCCAAGGTGTCCAGATTGTTGGCTGCGTACAGCTCTTATAGTAGATTCTAACACAGAAAAATACCTTAAATATAATTATAGCTGAACCAGGAAAATAGGGATCATTAAGATTTTTTTGAAAAATTACAATAGTTTGTCTGTACAATGCAGTGCTGTTGAAAAAAGCATGACCAAATTCTGTAATGTTACCAGAAATGTTCTTTTGCTTACAACCAAATTAAATAATTTTAAACTTAAAATAATTGTTTTCCAGCTTTAGTAAGGAATGTGAGCAGAATGTATTAAATACTTTCAGCATTCTTTTGGAACGCCTGCCAGTGTCTTAGGAAATTTCAATACTACTAATCTATTAAAACCTTAGGTATATTGAAACACAGGGTATGGAAGCTTAAACTATCATACTTTAAATCATCCAGTTTTGACATTTTCTACTTATTTTTGCAAGAGTTTTTGATTTTCTTCTACTGCTTCGTGATGTAGTAATTTCTGCTGGGCTTTTGCATATGGAACTGAAACATAGAAAGTCATGGAAAGATCAACCCGGAGCAGACAAGAGTTGGAAGATTTTTAATTTTTTTCTGTGTACCAGGAGCACTGTATTGATGTGCAGAACAAACCTCAGAACTCACACAGAGTTATAAGGCAGGTATGTTTAATACAGTGCTGGGAACAGGAGAGTAGCTCCTTCCAAATCTGTCCACCAAGAGGCATAGCAAGCAGGGTTATATGCACCTAAACCATACATATTCATGACTAACCTATGCATATACATTATATTTCCAGGAATAGGTGTTGCATATTACAATTAATTCCGAGAACTCATTAGCATATCCCCTCCCCATCTCTGCCCAGTCTCTGGCCCTCCTGGAGGTCTTTTGGGGGTCTTTGGGGATGAAGGCTGAAGTCTCCCTTGCTATTCATCTTCACTTTTAGCCAAAAAGCTGAGTTTTCATAGGTCAGCAAACACAGACTGGGCCAATCTTGTTTATTGTCCTTGGGTTGTTAAAACTTGCCTATTATTCAGCTCTTGTTTTGTCTTATCTATGTTACCAGATTATATACTGCTTCATTCTAAATTCCTTAAATTTTTATGTTAGCTCTACTTCTGCTTGGCTCTACAAAGTTCGTGTTAACCCTTCTTTTCCAACCCAATTTGAAAGTGAGATTCTGATTATTTGTCTATATGGACACAGAATTAACTTCTCATCCTTCATTTTGGTGTCTGTACTGTTTTATTTGTGTTGCACAATATCCCATCAGAGAGATGGAGACAACTTATCGATTACAGCACATGAAACAAGTGCATGCAATGTAAGCAGGGGAAAAGGGTCACGGGTGAGTGATGCATTTTAAAACTCATTTCCTATGCTGATACTATATTTAAAAAAAAAAAAAGAAAATATATTAAGGAGCACAATAACTGCATACAAGTGAATACCAAGGCAACAGCTGTGTTTTCCAAGAGTACACCACTGCAACTAGAATTGGGAAAAATAAAACTTTATTGCAGAGTTGGAGAGAAATGGAAAACAGTGCTAATCTAAAAATAATTTGTCTTTTTTTCCTTTTTATCTCAGCTGGGGAGAATAAAATATTGCTGCCTTTACTCTCTCTGGAAAAATAGAGCTCCTTCTGTTTTTTAGGAGTACTGCATAGCTGATTCAGAGATGCAAACAACAATGAAGGGTGTTATTCCATGCTAGAAAGGCTTTATACAGGGAGTTACTTGCGATAAATAATTGAACTAACAACTAGTTGGGAAAAAAGAAAGAATTTATTCAGTCTGAAGCACAACTCAGTTGTGGTTGTGCCCTGCTGTCAGAAAAGATGTTCTCGGCCAGAACCTTGGCCTGGGTGTGTGTAGTCCCAGTGCAGTGTCACCCACCCATCTGATTTTGCAGAGTAGTTGTTAAAAACTAATGAAATGTGCTTTACTACAGACTGCTGAGATGTGCTTTATCTGCAAAGGGTTGTAAGCAGATGTGATGTCAAAAATCTCAGTGGAGGGGAGGGGATGGTAAATTATGGGTGTGCTGAGCTTGGGCTGGCTGTGTATGTGTGCACTTGCTGGGTCAGAGACTCTGCTCACCTAACAGCCTGTCAGCAGCAAAGAAAGCTGCCTTGTTCCCATGTGCTGTGCTGCTTCGTGGGCTGATTAACATTTTTTAAGTGGACAAAAACAGAGACGTAATAGGAAATAGTGGGTAGCTTTCTGCTGTGAAACTGTGGGATTCGTGAGCTGAATATTGTAGCTTCAGAAGGCAACCACACCAGGAGGAAGGAGGCAGCAAGTCTACTGGCTATAAAAGTAATAAATGGGTGTGGGAATATCAATTTATAGGCTTTTTTTTGTCCATATGCCCCCTCATTTGTCCATAGGTGGCGTGTATGTAGCAAAAGCATTTGTCAGACTTCTTATGCAGAGACCCCTGTTTAGGCTGGTTGATGTGACAAAGCAGTTTTGTTGCTTTGCTTGAATTGGGAGGGACCTGTTTGCCAGCTCGTAGCATTTGATGGGATTTATGGATCGCAACTCATGACATTGTATGAGATGACTCTCTTGCTGTATGTGGCAGTCCCACAAAGTAATTTGTTGGCACAGTATCACTTCTCTATAAGATATATCTATTTTTATATATGCATATATATTTATATATATATATACACACAGCTCTTCTGGTGTAACAATGTTTAGTGATTGAAGAATCACACTTAAGATTTTTCCTTGCTCTTCTCTATTTGCTGGGGTAGAAGATACTTCAGCATTCAAGTCTTCAGTGGCTTGAAAATCCGTCTCCATATTAAATCACTGTATTTTATACAGTAATTTTGTTATAAAAGCTTAGATATGTGCCTGGAATGCAAGCTGACCTACCTAGACCACAACCCTTCCCAGCTGTGCTAGATGTATCTAGACATGTGTGTTCATCTTGATAAAATCTAAACGTGATGTCACCTATTTTGGTGTTTTGAAGAGGCGGTTTCTCTAAAGGAGATGAATAAAGATAAAATCGTGACCTTTTTTTTTAAAGCTGACCATGTTTTGATTTCCAGTATCAGGTTTTTAGGTTCTGTACTTCCTTGGAATCGTAAGATTTACTTCATAGTTGTGCAAGATGGAGTTCAGTATTATTAGCATTTATAGCATTTACTCTCTTGCTGACAGACATTTTTCATTCCCTCACTCTTTCGTTCTCCTTTTTTTAAGCTGCTTACTTCTGTCATGCAGTTTTTCGTTTGCTTTCAATTATAACAACAAGATTCATCAAAAGTAGGGGTGGTAGAAATAAATCGTGCAGAGATTTTTAAGTCAAAACCCCAGCATCTTTAGAAAACACTCATTTAATTCCACTGCTTTTATAAATAATCGAGTGAATGAAAAGGCCATGAAATTGTTCAATTTTTTACTAGATTTTGTATACTATGCATCACTATCGTTTACAGCTCCAGATTTTAAAGTATCATCTTTTCTGCATGTGAAAGGGGAGCTTTGTCCTGACCCTTTGAGAGGAGAGGGAGATGCTGTCAAACCCTTAGTAATTGTTTGAAAGCATCACCATGTTCCCCTCCCTGCAGGATGTTTGGGGAAGGAGGTTTTAGTGCCTCCGCACTGCTCCCCTTTCCATTGCATCCCCCATAGCAGGGGTTTATTAGTGTTTGGGGAACCTTTGAGTCAAGCTGACAGTGTTCCATCTGGGACCAACAGCTGCTTTTTACCCTCTAATTCTTCTTCCCTAATTTTTAACCCTATCCATTGTTCCACAATGCATCACACCTTTATACTTGTTTGAATAGTATGATTTTGTTTAATATCAAAAAGACCAAATTAGAAGGAAAAAGGAGGAAGTAATTCTTTTTTTCTACCTTCTACAAACCAACTTCATAGTAATGTCTTGTCTTGGGGTGACTTTATGACATATCCCATATTCGTCTTCTCTATGCTAGGAAAAAGAAATGAATCTTGTGCTTTTAAAAGTGAGCCCTGAGAGCGAAGAGGAAAAAACTACCTAGAGTTCTGGTTTTTTTTCTTCGGCGGCCGGGCTGCAAGGAGGGAGGAAGACACTTGCTTTCTAGCTTTTCCAGCCAGAATTCTGCCTGTTTCTTCAGAAGGAAGAAACTTAAACTTCTGCATTTTCCTAGACTTTTGATTTCTTCTTCTTCTCTCCTGGACTTTTTGGGATGTTGGAATATCGAAACCTCACTGGGAGGCCTTTTCCACCGATCTGGCCTGGGGGGGGCCTCCACGATCAGCCTGGGACTCTAGAAGGGACTCTGGGTCTTTCAGTGGGAGACTTCATTATTTATTTTTATATATATTGTTTAGTGTTTAGTATTATTATTTTTTTTCTTGCGTGTTTATTAAATAAATAGTTTTTTTCTTTCACTTTCCTTCGAAGAAGTATTTCTTTTCTCGAACCTGGTGGGAGAGGGTGACTGCAGTCTGGTTTTGTCAGAGAATATTTATCCCTCTGAATATATTTGTTCCAAACCAGAAGCTTTGGCTTCTGCACTCATCCTTCAGATGCTGAAGTCAGTTTGAGTTGTTATTTATTTTCTACAAATTCATCCATATTTTCATTAGGTATGAAGTCTAACAACATTAGAAGTGAATCAGGAGGCCATTGCTGATTTTGATTGCTAACCTTTTTTTTTTTTGGTTGAGGTTTGGGTGCTAAAGCTCTGGGAATGAAAACTGAGGAGCAGGAACTGATTAGAAAATGGTATTTAAAGAAACTTTAGAAATGACATTTTGACAAAGCACCTGTTTTCTGTGGAGGGAAAAGTACCTCTGTGGAGAAAGCTGACAAAGTAGTCTTGCTTCAACCTTGCAAATCAGGACTTTGAAAGTGAAGAAGGAGACACGTTGAGTTTTCTTATGGTCATAAAGGTAAAACAGGTCACAAATTGTGTTATATTTGTCAACCATGTCAGGATTCATAGGTCTCAGAGAGACAGAACAATTATCTGTAATTCAGGTATTGTGACAATAATGTATGCATTATTAACAAGACAACAAAAATTAATGGATTCTGCTTTCTTCTGCATACTAATAAATTGCCTTGGCATGTGATTTTCTGATTCAGCAAGGGATTAGGGAGAACTTGAACTCCATGTTAGTCATTTTGCTGGATGTGAGGAATCCATCCTCCAACAAAGTGGCCAAGGGGAAAAACACCTCCTTTTGGGTCTGGAAGACCTAAATCTTAATTCTGTTCAGTCCACGTCAGTAAGTTGCAGGTCAGAGTGGTGTTTTGGAGTCTTTGCATAGACACTGAAAACGGACTTCACTGTGTGTTTTGAGACTGGTTATCCTTGGTTTTGTGTTTAATTCGTTTTAATTGTGGAAGAAAATATTTTTCTCTATCATTTCGTGTTGAGGTTGTAGGCTAAACAACTGCTTGTAATTTGGAGGGTAACCAAATAATGCTGTACAATTTTCCATGGGAGAAATAAAATAGCCATGTGGCTCTTAAAAAACAAACAAATAACCACCACTAACAAACAAGAAAGCCTGAGTACCAACAATATAAAAACATGAACATCAGAATCTGTGCTTCTCTGGTTTAGTGAGGTGCTGTCTCTTTTCTCCCAGCACTCCTGCCATTGTTGAAGGTGAAATATTGTTATTATTTTCTTGTGAAAACTGTCAGCCTGTGATGCCAGACAGGTTGCTACAAGAAACTTTATGGGCTGCTTCTCTCCTGTGCTACACTTTAAAACAGTTGGTTATCTACAAGCAAGTGTTCACAGAGCCTGTTATCCTGGGGTCATCCTAGCAATTGTGCATTTTCACACTTGGGTCTTTCTGGAGAGAGTGAACGAATTAAGGGTTTCTCCTTTGGAAAGCACTCCATTTAAATCGTTGAACCCAACTGAGCACAACAAACGGTTTTAGGAGAACATAAAAGCAAGAAAGCCATTTCTCACCATCAGTCATTAGAGGAAGGGGGAGTGTGAAAAATCTTGAGTTTCCATCCTTTTTGTGCTATTCCCACTCGTAGGTTTCATTTCAAAGGAAGAAGTATTTTCAGTACTATCGCTCTCATCTCTTGAATTCTTAAAAATATTTAAGAATTAACAGAAGGTGATGTGATAAAACACTAGAATTTAAACTACAAAGTTCTTCTGTAGGTGCTAAAAGCCTAAAATCAGAATGTTGCTCTTGAAGGGAAGTGCTGTTGCTCAGTAGCTGAGGAGAGTAGTTATTTTTGTTGCCTTAGACTTCTCTTTTTGGAATTAGCTCTCTTTCTAGAGGGCTGATTCTGGGATGAGCATCTCAAAGAATACAGTATTGAGAGTAAAAACTAACCATTATGATTTCTCCCATAATTAGAAGTTATGTAGGGTATTTATGGATTTCTCTTTCAAGAAATGAACAGCTTATATTTGAAGAAGGCAGAAATACTTTAGATGTTTGTCTCATCAGTTAATTATCAAATATATTTTGATTTGCACTGCAGAACTTCATTGATAAATAAACTTTCCTGTCTTAATCATATCTTGTACAAATAGAGCAACTCGAGCTTATTTGAATATAGCAACTCAGCGCTAAATCTTTGACTTCTCCAAGTTTGATGGTCAAGGAAGAGTTTCTGTATGTGCTCCTCTGCTCTCCCCAGGAAAGGATAGTGCAATGTAAATGTTGTTCTGAAATCAAACTAGTAGTGAATGATCTACTTGCTTTAGTGGCCTTGTTTTGAGAGCTGAGATAAAAAGAGATCAGTGGTCAAATATTTTCCCTTCTCTTGTCTTAAGAGCATTTCATCAACTTTGAGATTCAGGAAGATCACCTTTTTTTATTAATGACCTTGTTGAAAAGCAGGAATAGCCATAGTCAAACCCTTTAATTAAGGCTCAGTATCTGCTCTAGCACACTTTTTCCATTAACTATCCTGCTGGATGCTTTCAGGAAAGGCCACTGTGGTTTGTCACTCTTGAAGTAATCACAAAGCTGGTGAAGTTCTTATTTATGCATTTCTCTGCACACAAAAATAACTTCATTTAGTCTCTGTCCTTAAGTAGAGGAAACTGCATTAGAACTGAGCTGAAAAGGACCTCCACCCACTAAACAGATGTTTCAGTCGAATGTTTCACTGGTACTTTCAGGTGAAAACTCAGTAAATTAATTCAAGATGATATTCAGCATCATAGCTGGAAGTTGTGGAAGTGGCTGAGGGGATTCCTCATGTGTCTGGCACTCATTCTGAACCAGCCAAGGGCAGCTCCAGTTCATAGACAGTAGGTTGGTATCCTAGGATGGATGAGCCTGGTGAATTTTAGGAACCACTGACTTCAAATTTTGGACTGAAATTGAGGATTATTGTAGCAATAGCTCAGCTGAGCTAACAGAAATAAAATAATAAAGGGCCCAATTTCAAACCTTAGTTAATTTTTCTTCTCATTGCTTTCTTGGTAAATAGCCTTTTCTGACTATGGAACAGTCAGTTTAACCCAAGTAATTTAATAATAAGACAAGAATAAAGCAAGCATTTTCTTGTAAATCCCTTAATTTCTGTGAACCAAGTGAGAAGTTCCTTTGGAATTCACTGTTCAGATGTGTCAGGTTTGGGAGATGTCTGATTTACCTTCTAGAGCAAAATGCAGGACATAAATGTTTTTATTTCTGCCTGAGTGAGGAGCATTACTGTCTGTGGAAATATTCTTATTACTAAATGAGACTTGTTTGAATTGGCATGGTTTGTTTCAGAAATTTCACTTTAAAGGTACACTTTACCTAGCCTGAATTATCTTGAGAAACTTACCTTCCATTTTTTCACCCTCTGTGTTTCTGTTTCAGTACTTTAAAAGAGAGAACAAAAAGACAATACAGTTTGGTTTTAAAAATAGACTTAGTTGCTTCTGCTATTGATTAGACCATTTTGAGTGTAATCCAGATGGAGATTAACATAGTGAGAGCTAATTACCTCTTTTAAGTTGTAATTGTTTGTTCCTTTAAAATAGTGCTGTGTCTTCTCTTTGATTTTTGTCATTGGCTGTTGCAGTTGTAAATGTTAAAAAAATGTTAAAATAACTTTGAAGGCAGAGGGACAGGTGTACTTGCTCAACAAATTGATCACAAATGTATCAGACATCTGTTATTTGATTTACGTGGCAGAAAAGAGCAAATATTTTCTTTGAACTCACCTGGGAGTGTGACTTGATAATATTATCTCCTCGTGCTTGAGAGGGAGGGTAAGAGAAGCAGAACAACCTTTTGTTTTGTTTAGAAGCTTTAGAAACAACCTTATTGTTTTTTGTTACACGGTCAAAACAATATTGAAATTGCAGTGTTCAAGTAAAGAATTTTCTTTGGGGGTAATCCTCGGGAAAGGCAGGGGAAGGGTGGGTTCGGTTTTCAGGTTTTGGGCTCTTTGCAAAGATTTTGCCAAGGGGCACCGTATCGGCAGCGCTCATTGTTCTCTGTGGTGGAGAGCTGTGGCTGCAAAGTTACCATCCCAAAGACTGGCTTGATAGTTATAATTTAGTTTTCCTACGAAATGCAAATTCAGAGGTTCCTTAAAAGCAGTTGCAAACTTTCTGTGGGCTTTGGCATTTTGTCCAAAACACCTGCCACGAAACAGAGATACGCTTTATCTTGTTATGTGAAAGTGAAAGGAAAGGGTGGGGAGCGAAGGAGCAAGAGAGTCCAAGAGGAGACAAAGCAGCCTTGCCCGAAGCACATGTTAATCAAAGGAGATCAAAGGATTTGATGTCAGTTTATAGAGAAACAGGTCAGGCAAGCCCAGGTAGCTCAGGAAGCAGGATACTAATTATTCATAGAACAAAGTCAGGTATACGGTTACTGTGCTACAGTTGAAAGTCAGGAGGTCAAAACTTGCACAGCAACCAAGTCCACTTGCTAAAACAGCTTGGCTCCTTCCAGGAGAGTTTATAACTTTCTGGAAATGGGAGAGAACGCGCCTAGTGCACCGAGTCCAGCCCAGCAAGGTGAGCACAGGGAGGTTTGGGGCATCGTTATTCTCTGCGTGTGGGAGCTTGTTGCGCTGTCGGCTGTGCTGCGTGTCCTCATGAGGGCATGTGTTTTTGCGTGTGTTTTGGGGAAAGGAGGAAATCCACATCACTCATCTCTGCAATGCACTGTTAAAAAAAATAAATAGCATGTATTCAGGAGAGTAATTAAATGTCTGATAAGATCGTGGAAGCATTTGGTTGCTTTAAACTTAAGGGGATCTGTGGATGTTGAGGTTACTGTTCTGTAGCTTAGTTAAGTCTTTTGCAAATGCTGTTTTGGGTAGGACATGCTTTGCACAACTATTTTGCACAAATTTCATACCTGTTGCATGTCAGCAGGGCATGGCAGATGTATGAAGATAAAGGATATTTTCTGTTTAGCTTTCATGTCTTATTTCATGTTGTTTTTATTTTTTTTTCCTTCTGTGGGCTGTGCTGAGGTAACACCAACACATGAATGCAAAATAGCCCTTGTGGGCACTTGTGTGACTAGCTGTAAGAACAGAGTATTGTGTCCCAGGTATTTTAAATTTTCAGTAGAGCCCTGAACACAACACTTCAGAAATCTTGCTTAGTCCTTCTTTTGCAACATTAATGTCAATTTTTTGCTTTGAGAAAGAATGTTTCCCAGTAGCCCTTTCTTCTTCCAACAGGCTGTTTTAACATCCCAGGAAATATTATCTTCCTGAGGAATTATTCCATCATTTTATAATCTTATCATTCAGTGTTTTTTTTCCCCCTGACATTCAACCCTGCTCTCTTCCTCATGCTTTGCATACCAGCAAGGGGTAAAGCTTTGTGTCTATTTTGTGTTTTGCAAGAATCCTCAAGCTATTGTACAATTTGCAAATGATTTTCCGAGAGCTGGAGTGGTAACCTTCTAGTCAGAGACAAGCTGTGTTACTATTTTTCCCTTGCAGTTATTCTTTATAGTCAAGCACTTGGGTAAAAATGTGTATCTCAGACCTACATTAATTTGGAATAACTCTGTTAATGCCAGAGTGGGTTTTGTTCATGGACAACTTCTATTTAACTTTTTTTTTTTTTTTGGCTGTATGTTAATAAGTATGCAGATACTATCCAGAAAATATACAGTGGCAAATTCAGTTTTGATCCAGATTTTAATACTGAAAAAAACAGCCAAGACTATTCAGTAGTGTACAGGTCTAAACACCACTTCAGGCATGGTAATGAAAGAATTGGTATTGTTTCTTTCTTTCTTTCATCATTCAGGACCTGGTTGAGGTTACAGGGGCTTGGTGTTCAGGAAGCTATCCAGACTAATTCTAATTTTAGTTTTCCTGCTGTAAATGAGGAGCTATTTCACTATCGCTAATATACAAATAAAACTGATGGAAAATATTTTCAAGCTTGTTGTGTTTTATACGGTTCTTTTGGGAACTATGATTGTGATTCTGGATTAATTCGTGCCTTGTCTCCATTAGTGTAAATGAACTTAGTAAAATAGAATTCTATTTGATTTGCACTAGTGGAAATGGGACAAGAATTAAGACTGCACAGTAATACTTTTTTTTTAAATAAAAATGTTCTGTGTGTACCCACATACAAACACACACACACATACACCCCGGTCTCATTTTTTCCAGTTGCCATCAAGATGATGTACTGGGTTATTTCCATGTGTGCATGTTTTTAGAAATTGAATTGGTGATTCAACTGGTATATTTTTTAAGGAAAGAAAGGTGGAAAAATTAACAATACTTAAGATACCTATCAAAAGCACTGGTAGTGAGACAACTTGCTTTTCTTTTCATGTTATTTATTTTTAGAGAACTTTGAGCTTGTGTGAATTACTAAAGGTGCCAGATTGACAGCCCTAGAGGCTGGCTTCACTTAATCATTAGCAAAAGAGATATGGCCTGGGCAGCAGGTGCAAGAAACCTACTTGCTGTTCTATACCCATGACTTCGGTTCTGCTGTGAAAAAACGCTTTTTGAGGATCCAGGGTTTGTAGTCCTGTTCTCTCCTTGCCTTTCCCTGCAGCATTTTCTTCTAAGGGTGCAACATAATGGTGTTGGAATGATTAGGTCTGAGCACTAAAGACTACGCAGAGCCCTTTATTTGATTTCTCTAAGCAGCCGTCAGATGAGGAAGGAGGCTCGGGGCTTACATAAGTCAGTAATTCTCACCATCTGGTCAATCAGTAAATATAAGGTCACTCTGCCGTCACAGCATTTTTGGTTTGCACCCGGTACAGTAAGCTCAGAGAATAAATTAACTCTTGGTTGTGTTCTCTTGTTATTTTGCTACTTCTGGAAATGGTTCAGAGCTCCTTTTCTTCGAGGCTGCAGCCTGGGTGTGACAACTGAAAAGAGCAAAGCTCTGAACAAAAGGGCTTTGACTGCCAGCCGTAAATTAATTCGTCGTTTAGGCAAGCACCCTGAAAGCCCTTCAAAAATCCACTGAAACTAACTGAGAATATCTTGTCGTTTTGTGGTTTGGGGTTGTTGTTTTTGTTTTTTGGTCGTTGGTTTTTTTTGCTTTTAGAATCAAGAATAATTTCTTCATATGTGTTGTTATTTTCAGTCTTCCCATGAATGAAGTATTGTTTACTGGAGAATGTGACAATATAAGACCTCCCCCAAGATGCAATTACTGTAAATTTTAATTTCATGATATTCCTACATGAGTAGGAATTGATTTTACCCTGTATTGTGTTGCTAGATGATCATAGTAGCTTTACTTGCTTACTAAGTGTGTGCAATCCATGCTTGCTTCTGGCCCACAGAGGAGAGAGGTAAATTGACAAGTTCAAGTTAAAGTAGCTTGTTCTTTTGGTTCTCGAGAGGCACAAGTAAGTGAGCAAAAATGAAAGGAGACATAGGAGCATTATCAATATACCATCCTGAAAACTTTGGGTGTTTTCAGGGCTCCCTCATGTGCTCTTTATTACCATATTTTCAGAATTTATGTAATTGGTTTAATTATATATATCTTTAATATAAATAACTGCATTATTTTTTTAAAATAGTTTCCAGCAAGTTCAGATTCCTTCTGTAATTAATCTGGGCTTTGGATCAGCTCTGAAGTGTGTGCTCCTTAGGGCTTGTTCTTGTGTTCTGATGTTGATTTTTAGATCAATATATATGTAGCCTCATGAAACATTTACAGACCAGGTCTAAAGGAAGCAACGGCCTCTTTTTGTTGAGAAAGGTGATAGGAAAATATCAAGAGCCTACATAAAGAACATGGCATGCTTGCATGGGGCAGTGGGGAATTCAGAAGGGAATGTCTCAGAGAGCAAATTTCAGTCTCAAGCTTCCCTTTCTTAATGAGAGGGCTTCTTGGCCATCAGGTCTACCCAGCTTGCCAGACTATACGAGGTTTTCTTTCAGGTTTGTGTTTTTGAGCAGGACTCTGAATAATGCTAATGAATGCTGTAATCAGCTGCAGTTATTAACTGTGGGGCTCTCTAACAAAAAGTGGTAATTCTGGAGGTCCATTGTAAAAGTGCTTCCTCCCCCTGTGGTGTTCGGTCATCTGAATCCTGCAAGTCGAGGGGCTGTTTGCTTGCTGGACAGTTATTCACAGAACATCTCTGGGTCCCTTTTTGGCTTGTTTTGAATGATAATAGCGAGGGTTTCCTGTGACAGCTTTTCTTGCACAGCTTGGCTCTATTCCCCAACTAGGTACAGTAACAATGGGTAATTTAAAATAATTCATTTTATTGCTGCCTCCTGTAGATTTTTGACTTTCATTTCAAAGTGGTGAATCTGCAGAGCTGGAGAAGTATGTTCTGATCACTATCCTGGTGCTGTGAAAAATACAAGATTTAAATAGTCCCGCAGAGCCATCAGCAGCTGAACAGCACAGAGCACTCTTTTGACTTCAGCTGAAGTCATTCTAACATTTTCTGGGTGCTTTTAACTCTTTTGTCACAGGAATACCTGGGTTTTTAGCTTTCATTTCTCAGTTTCTATGTTCTCACGAATCAGGATTTAGGATTTCAGTACTACAGAAACATCCTCACTAATATAAGCTGAAAAACTGCATAAATTGAAGCATGGTAAGAGTGAATATGTCTCCAGTGGTCAGAATCTACTGCAAAACTGGATATCAAGCCCAAGACTTTCAGGTCCCAATCTGCTTCATATTCTTGTTGTTTTGCTGTTATAATCCTTTGCAGTTCTTAAAGGTATGTTGCAGATGATTGCATCCTAGTATGTGTGCCTGAAAATGAAACAAGATAGCAACATCTTGCTGCAATAAATAGAACTGAAATTGAAAATGTAGTAGAGGTACAGTAAACAGATGATGTTTGCCAAGTGTCTGAAAACTTTGTCATAATCTTGATCATAAAGCTACTTTAACTTCGCAATTCTACCAAAACCAGAAATAAGCTCTTGTCAGTGGTAGGTCTGTCAGATTCAGTATTTGCCACTTGGGAAAGGGGTGCAAGGGATATTGTTGGCTTTTACCCCAATACATCATTCTTCAGAGTGTGTGTGGTAAGGGTTATATTTATTTTGGCTGCTCCTGCAGCTCTTTTTCTGAAAGTAAGTCACTTACTGGAGAAAAGTAAAGAACAGAGGTTGGTGTGGAGGGAATATCAATGTGATCTGAATAGTTCAAGCAAAGGAAACCAAGTTTTGTGTAAGCTTCTTATGCATATGTGAACTAGTACGCAAACTAAAGAATGCTTTGCATTCGTAGCAGATCCTGGCAATGTCTTTTTCCTCCTCCTTCAAGCACTGGAAGTTTTCTGGAAGTGACGGTGATGGTGAGGGAGTTTCCTTTGTCTTTTTCTTTTTCTTGAAAAACAGCATCTCTGCTGATCACCACCACTAATGAGGTGGTACAATCCAGTGTGCTAAATGGTATCCTGTCTTGCAGTGAGTTGTTGAGATGTGTTTTATAAAAACAAGCAACGTTGGTTTTGATGCATTATCATTTTGACCCAGGTATTTAGAATTTTTTTCTCCTAAGTGTTTGGTTTTGTATCAGGTGGTTTGTTTGATGCGGGTCCCCCCCTGCCCCATGCCCAATCTCTTAATTAGTCCCTTCAGAATAAGGATATTCTTTATATTCCATTAGATATATGGGTATTGCCTGACTGTAGTAATGTTGTATTGTAATGTGGTATTCTTTAAGTAATGATGAAACTGTAGGATAAAGTAGACTTTACAGAAGCATTTCTACTTTTCAGTGATATTATGTGTGTCTTTTTTGCTTTTGGGTTGTGTTTTCTATACTGTTGTCATTGTCAGATTCAAGCCAATGGGAGAGACATCAGTTACTTAGGACCTCTAGACAAAGTACTAATGCCATAGTGCTCCCCTGTGTTGTATGTAGTGAACTTTTAAAAATTTGAAATAGATCATTTTAGATTTGTTCCAGCTCTGAAGACTTGGTTTTCTTCTCCTGCTATTCCTGGTAGTTCTTTATGCATTTCCAGATTCTTACAGTGTATGTTTTATTATGTATTCTCTATCCTTAGGTGTCTGAAGCAACTCTATATTAGCAGAAGGAAGTTTTAGCAAGTGTTGGAGTAATTTTTTATCTCATTCACCTGTTTCTAATGCTAAGGCCAAGCAGGATGTTTTGGGGGAGAAGGCGTACTGTTTGAGTTTGCCCTTCTGAAAATATTTATGAATTGTTAAACTAAGAGGACACTGTGAAGGCCTTCAAAAGGAACATGATAGACCTAGAAAATGTTTTATGTCACATCGTTTGCATGTGTCTTGAAAAGAGGTCATGTGAAGACTCTTGCGGTCTCTTAGTGATGTTGCTTTTGTCATAGAGGTTTCACTAGTTATTCCATGTGTCCATAATCATGGCAAATAGTTAAAATTTAGTATAGGTAAAAAAAATAAACAGGGGATTTTGGCAAATTTAGCCTTATTTACTAAAGATACGATACTTAAGTGCTCTCTGTCAGATGATTGAATATGTTCAGGCAAACCTTGACTATTTCAGCTGTTCTTCTGGAAGTGTATTTTTCCAAAATATTTTATTGATGCTCAGTTGATTCATGCAGCAGTAATTGTACTTGGATAGATGTCCAGGTATAGGGGATTGGGAGAAGCAAACAAATCTAATTACCTTTTAGTGACTTCAGATCTTCATATTTCAAGATTAATGTTGAATTACACAGAAGGCTCTGCAACCCTGAGGAAGTATGAACACTTACAGAACAAAATGCTTCCTGGTTTGCTAAAGAAGGGCATGTGTTTATTCAGAAAGACTGTGATTTCATTATGGTATTTTTTTAGCTGTCATTGTATCAGATAAAAAGAAAGAACTCTGTAAGGCTGCCATTTAACTATATCATATTTATGATAATTTTTAGGAATCTCATGGTTGTGGAATGTATAGAACTGGGAACAACAACTGCAAAACTTTATTTTGCATTTAGTCAGCAATCAAAAAGCAAGAAAGATTGACTTCATCTGCATTGTAAGCTTCAAGGAGACTTGTCATCCTCTTCTCTCTCAAGAAGGATGTGCATGTCCTGTGTAGTAGTGCTGGAGCTTTTCACTAAAATTTTTAATGTCTGGGTTTTTTTTAGAGTCCACTGTCCTGTTTCAGCTGGTGCAGAGCCACAGGGGATAGCTCTGGGCCTGCCTGGTGCTAGGGGTTGTCTCTCACAGGGTGTTGCTGCAGCTGCTTCTGCCTTTTTCCAGTTTCATGTTTCTTGTTATATTTTGGTCATATCCTGGAGCTCTTCTTAGCATTCAAGAGAGTAAAAAGCATAGGCTGAAGTTAACTAAATCCCTCTCTGTAGAAACAGTTGTAGAAAGTGGAGCTGAGGCTTTTAGCCTGAATATTACTGTGAATCCATAGTACTAGGCACACTTTCATAACAGCTGGCTTTGTCATCTTGAAAAAAAAGATGAATATATATACAAATAGTGCTTGTATAAAAGTGGCGTTTCTGCTGTCTGTGTAAGCTCAGGTTTTCTGTGCCTTCATAACACAATTAAGTTTACTACATTTTGTTCCTGCTAGCATTGCAAAGAGGGGCTGAGTCAGACTGTGTTTGTTCTTGTGCTTTGTCAGCAGAATTGTTTACCAACTTTCTAGTTTTATTTTATTTGTGAAAATGCAATGAAAGTAATAGGGTTGCACTGGTATCAAGAGGGTTTAATTTGGTTTGTGTTGTTATTAGCATTGATTGAGACATGAGCAAGAGATAGTCTAGTTACATTTTCACTGCCCAGGGATGAGTTTTTAGGGCTGACAGGAAACAAATATACATCTTTTCACTTCTAATCTGAAAGTCTGAAAGTTGCGTTAAACCCAAGCCCTGGCACTGATGTTGTGCAGCAGGATTGTTGTTTCTCTCCTTATAGAGATGATGTGTAGTTGTCCTTGATCTCGTTTCCTCTCTGTATGCCTGAGACTGTTTAGGTTATAAATATAAAACCATTCCCATATGCAAGTAAATTAAGCTTTAGATACCACATTGCTCCAGCTCCTGGCAGCATTGGTGACTCTGGTACCTGGCACACCCTCCCTGGGATGCAAAGGCATTGCAAGTTCCAAGGGACTGTAAATTCAATTCTCTGTTAGTTCATGGGCGTTCTGGCCATCCCCCTGTAAATTAACAGCAGATAAGTATATAAACCCATGTCCTCTGCACTCCTAAACAACAAAATGTTTAAACTGTTGCCTTGCTGATACTGAGAATTTTACTGTGTCTACACTTACCAGATTACGTGTAAAAACCATAAAATCCTTTAAATGATCATAAACATAATAACAAGTGCTATACTATATAACTTAGACTTAGTCAATAATTCCAGGCTTAGCCTGAGGGGCTGAAGAGAAAATTATTCCTGTTACACATTTTAATTATGCCATAAACTTTGGGAAGTAGCTATTGATCTTCAGCATCTGGCATCAGAAATGTCGCCTGCCTTTTTGGTTACTTAGTTTGTCAGTAGCATTGTCATATAGGATAAAAATAAAAAATGTCAGAGGAGATGAAGATGTACCATATGCAAATGAGAATATTTTGGTTTGTTTATGTACTAAAAATATTTTATTGCTGAAGAGTTTTTTGTTTCTTACCAGATTCTTGTAGCTATCTTCAGAGAAATTTGCATTTGAGATGTAAGAAAGCAAATTCTATTTCTCTCAAAGACCCTCTCTCACCATGGGATGCTGTAATGTGTACAGTGTGTTTCTTGTCTTAGAGGTACATTTAAAATCAGAATTCAATTAACTTCTCTGTTGCGGAAAAATTATAATTTCAAGGGCCAGATGAGACAAAAGGCCTATTTTCTGTATTTTTTTCCCCTTAAAGCAGGGCTGTTAGATGATGGTTATTTGTGTAAAAAAATTAAGTCTGGCTTAAAATAGTGACTTTGAAATTCTGATCTGCTATGAAATCAGTGGCAGAGCTAGCATGGCTCTTGAGCACAGTGAGCTCTTACTCTGATGTTGTAGAGTAAAAGAAAAAGCTTTTTAACAAGTTTGAATTTCAGAGCAGCATGTAATGAGAGGAGCATTAGAAATGCAGACCACCTTTCTAATCATCATAAGGTCTAGAGCCAAATGTGTTGTTTCATGGCATGTCTGCTTATGGTTCATGAGGTTTGACTGTAGGTGAAAACTGAGGTGATCCCTGAAAACAGTCATTTTAGGTGACTGGAAATATAGGCTGTTTCTTGGTAAAACTTGAAGATGAGCGTCCTTGTAGGTGGAATCAGATGAAGCTCCCTTCCTTTTTCCACATCCAAAATGACCTTTGAGCAGACACTGCTTAGCACCCTCCTTTGGAGGTAAATGAATGAAGATAGTCTTCCCTATCCAGGACAACTGGAGCTACACAGAGAAAAATGTGTTAGAGTGCTCTAAAGAACTGGCCCTTGGAAGGATGATCGAGGGCAACTCATCTGCCGTGGCAAAGATAACAGAGACTCTCTGAGTCCTGAGTAGGTTCCTGTAGCAACAAAAGCACTTGCTTTCTCTCCAAATGTCTAAAGCATGGAGGTAATTTGTGTGGCCCTGAAGATGAGACAAATGAGTGCTGTTTTACTTGCTTCAACACAAAGATGCAGTGAACCAAGCACTTTGTTGATGCTTCTGTATTAAAAGGATGTTTGTAAGGCTGTAGTGTAGGGGTAGGCTGCTCTTTAAAGGAGAATCCCAGAACACCCTGGAGAAATCTTGTACTTTTCTTCTGATCTCAGCAAGGGATGGAAGAACCTCTGTCTCTTCCTGGTTGGTAGTTGTACTTAGATTCCCATTCTCTTAATGCTCCTTGTGATGAGCCACGTGATATCACATGGAATCTGAAGTTTCTCAAATTTTGTGCACACAACAGTGATGCTGTTTACCCAACCTCTTATTGAAGAAGTAAACTAAGCAAAGTAGGACAAAGATGATTTAAGAGGGGCAGCTTGTGGTAACTGTTGCCAACTCTTCAGCAGGAAATCGCCCCCACTAAGAATATCTGCCAGTGGCGTATTGTTGCTTGAACCCTTCTGGCTGACTTTACTCAGCCTGGCTTTGAATAAAAGGGGTAGAAAAAAATAATCATTGAGGCTTGCAGGCATTTGAGGTGGCCAAGCTGACAGGTTGCACTCCAGCAGGTAAACGGAAGCCTATTAAGAACACACAGAGACAAAATGTGTTGTGTGAGCGTCAAGTGTTTTTTGGGATAGACCTCAGTGAGGCAGACAGCTGTGGCTGTTTCAAGGACACGGAGCAATGATGCAGTTCCTGAAAGCTTTCTGTAGCAAGTTCTGCCTTAAATATTTTCATGTAAGACTAGCTGTCTAAATCAAAGCTTGCATCTGCATTCACTTTACAGAACAGGACCAAGGTGGAATCTGTATCCGTCTGCAAAGCCCTCTCTGTAAAATTTAAAACACTGTGCCACCCCCAATTTTGTCTTTTCTGAAGAGCCCTGGCACTACTTGAATAATACATTTTTGTCTGCTTTGGTTTTCTGAAAAAAGTTGCGTGTGAAATCTATGCAGTTTTCACAGGAAAAAAATCTTCTGAAAAGCCCAGTTCTCTCTCTAAAAGCTTCCAACAGCTTGTGAGCCCAGACCTGCAGTTATCCTTTAGCCATTTAATTTAGGCCTTTTAGTCCAGGAAAGTTCTGCCATTTAAGTGTTGTATCATTTATTTTGGTGACAAAAATGTAGGGTCTAATTTTTATATACTTGGATTTTTTTTGTGTATTGTTTCTGGCTGGCAGGTCAGATTTGTACTGCTGCTGTACACAGCAACTTAAAATTCATGTTGTTGTGCCACTGCAGTGACTACACTCCAGCCACCACACCAGAAAACTATTAACTTTCAGTTAATGATAACAGAAAATGTTTTATAATAAACTGTGAAATAACGTAATCATCTGCAAAAAGTGTAAAGATTTTATATTAAAAAGCAATTAACTTAGCTTTTTTTTGTTGTTGTTTCTTTTTAACAAATGAGTTATGTAAGACATGCAATTAATTGGCTTTTACTTTGGAGGTAATTTGTGTTTGCTATAGCATGGTGTCTGCTCTAACAATAAATGACTGCCACTAGATTTTTGGATGCCTACATGCAGGCGGTTTTTTGGTAGGAAGAGAGAGAAGGAAGCATCAGCTTGCACCCAGTAGAGCTCAGTGCTGTGTTGTGCTCTGAAGACTCAAAGCCACAGAAGGACTTGTCTCAGTTTTTGGTTGAATAACAGATTTTTTCTATGGCCTTGGGTTGCCCTTTGTCTTGCTTTGTGCAAATATCTTGCTTCACATTTTACCTTAAACTCTCAAATAGGAACTGCCTGAGCTCTGCAGACATTGCAGGGTTAAACTCCGTCAATAATTCTCAAGTGCCTTTATCTTAGCAGAGGTAAATAAGATAGAGACAAGGACTACTGACAAGTACCTCTGTGGTTTTAATTGGCTTATGTCTAACAGCAGAAGAGAGAGTTTAAATGAAATGTTAAAAACCCAAGTCTATACAAAAGGAAGATCGCATGAACTGTGGGGTTTGCATGTGGTGAGGCTAAAAATCAAGAGGATGAGTAAAACTCTTACCATGAAGTATAACAACTGAAAGATTGTGAAAGAATCAGGAACAAAATTAATTTGATGAAAACACTCCTGCAGTTGTTAGGAAGCCTGGCTGCACCAGCCACCTTCCTTTGCACTGAAGGGAGACTAAAATCAGGGAGTAAGTTTCCGCCTTCCCAAGGGTGTTTCTTGTTTCAAGACAGACTTTTCCAGCACCCAGTTGGCCATACATCCAAAATGCTGTAGGCACTGTATTAATAACAGGGTTATAAAACAGGTTTCAGTGCAAGTCTTGATATAATTATTTATGTTACTTCTGTGTCATGTAGAAGATTCAGTACAGGTTTCTGGGTGAACGAGGGATTAGTGACTTCAGTGCCTTGTGTACAGCAGTTTAGCGAACACTCCTTTTATTTTGTGCTTTTTAAAGCTCACTGTCAGACTAAGTGTCTCTAAGCACTCTCTAGAGATGATCTGGAAGTGAAAGGTTCCCTGTATATTATCTCAGTGTTGTTTTTTACTCAGCTTTATGATATTTCCAACTAATTTTATAATGCAAATATCTATTGGCTACAAAAATGAGTTCTCAAGTATTTGAATTTTTGTTCACTTGGTTGATAGGTTTTTTGTTTGTTGGTTGTTTGGGGGTTATGGGGATTTTTTTAACTGCAAAATAGAAATTTATCTAGCACAATGATTTGATATGTGGTTGACTGTGGAAATGCTAAGTATTTTAAGATTTCAAACATCTTGGGGAAAAACATCTAGCCCCCTAAATTCACATTAGTCAAAGATTATCAGTCTGTCTTAAGTGTGAAAGCTGAAATTTGACTTAGAAATGCAGTGTATTATTTTGTTTATTCTGATATCATTGCATTTTGTATTTTTAAGGGTAAACTGTATCTTCCAGTGTTGGCATAGATGTCTTGGAGTTAGAAAACTGCAGGTGCTGACATGTGGCTCTCCTGAAGGTGGCCCTTCACGTTATTTAGGGAGGTCTCAAGTCTCGATAAGCCAGTCTTTCGCTTACAATTGTACTGTTCAGTTGAAGATTAGGGATTGCAGGTTACATGTCTGTAAATCATGTCCCAGAGCTGGATGCTTGTGCAAGCACAGGAGTTAATTGCTGTGTGACCTGAAATCCATCGCACTTGGAGACTTTGTGGTAGGTGGGCACATGTGTGTACATGTGCAATACAGTGATCTTGTATGAATCAATAGCTGCAAAACATGTCTGCCCACACCGGGCCCTTCCCAGAGATCATGACAGAGACAAATGAGTAGATCAATGAAGGAAGGTTGTATAACACCTTGTTGTATGTGTTCTGTGGTTACACACAGAAGAGCAGTGGTTGAAAGTTCTTGATTGTTTACATACTGAGCTTATCACTGAATTCAGCTTTAAAAAACTTAGAGATTAGGTTTCTTACCTTTTCAGTATGCAGTTGTGCTCCTGCTTTAGGAAGTTAGTGATACATTCACAGGCAGTAGTCATATTATTTCTCCAGTCACCTACCTTGGTCAAGAAACCTTTCCTGAAGAGATTGCAAAGGTGGAAGAATGAATGAGGATAAGGTCCAATAAAACAGCTTTTGTCTGTTTGTCAGCTGTAGGGCTTAAGGAACTTGGATTGTTCTTTTTTTTTTTCCCCTAGTTTGGTGTCAGCTGCAGCCATTTGAACCGGATTGAATCTTTTATTGCCATTACGACAAAGCTAATAGATGCAGGAAAGAAAAACTGCCTTCATATTTTTAAAGAGACTTAAAAAAAAAAATTAAATGAGTTTTCTGTTGTCTCAGAAACAGATGTTTGTTTAAATCCAATCACAAACTTGTACTTGGATTTAATTTATTGTTTAATTTTGTACCAAATTTTTGTAAATAAACTGCCTTGGGAGCAAGTGAATCAGAGTTTTCTATAGACGCAAGTCTTGGAATGGAACTTCTTTTAGCAGAGTTAAGCATTCCAGAAAAAGAAAGAAAATTGCTGATAAAGCAGGCTCATGTATATAGATATTTGTCAGGGTTTTAAAAATGCAGCAACCTCAGTTTGCAGCAAAGTCTGAGTAATTGAGTTCAGTCCAAATCAAATCTCAGTTTTCGAAACTCTGGCTTCTAATAAGTGGGTTTTGTGTTGTTTTCTTTTTTTGGCTGTGGGAATCTGGCCTTTGGCTGTGTTCAGGCATTTCATATGCACCGAATCAGTGCAGACAGGTCTTAAGCAGAGCCAATGAGATACAGCTGGTATCTAAGTTACTTTTGACCAGATGTGAAATAGCCCACTAAAATTTTGTGATGGTCATCTCATTTTTTGTTACGGAAATTCTTAGCTGATAAGCAAACATACATTCAAGAATGAGGGTTTGAACTGAACTCAGACTTTATAACATTTTCTGACTTGCAATCACAGACTTCAACAGATTACAGGCATTATAGGCACAAACGTATGTGTGTTTTTGCTAAATCCATTTAACCAGTTTGTCCTACCAGTCATAGTCTGTTTGAATTCTTTTCTTAAAGACTGCAGAAAAATAATCTGCATTTCATTTAATACATTTTATCTTGTGTGTATTTCTCATTCAGAATTTGAAGAGGGAGTATCCAGTCCACCCAGTGACCCATGTCTGGCTTTCCAGGGAAACAAAAAAAAAAAAATGAATAATTAAAGGAGTTGACTGTTTCAATTCTAAAATAAATTATTAAATACGAAACTTAGGTCTGAAACATTCATTTGATATAGGCAAGTTACTGTTGATTGTGTATTGAAAAAAAATCATGTTTATCCTATTACTATGCTTCTGTTTGACAGACTGTTTATAGCAAGCATTTTTTCTTGTTTTCTAGTTTTTTGTGGCATTTATGGGCTAAAAGTTGTAATTGACTACATTTTGTCTTGATTTTATTTCAGTATTTGTTTTGGGAAGTTAAGGTTTAGGTCTTTCAATGTGCACATCTGTTGTGAAGATGAAAAACTGATAGAGGCGTGATTGCTTACTGTAATAGGAGAAAATTAAAATCCTATATTTCATGGAATAGAATAGGAGCAGAATGCTGAGATAGACCATTTGAAAAAGCAGAATTTTAAGTGTTCCTGGGTTGTTCAGTTATCATTTGTAAACTCTGTAACCATGAGGCATTTCAGCCATTTTCAATTACTAGTGTATAAATGTTTAAATTATGCCAAGTATAAAGATAAACATTTCTATTACACTTCGGAATTTGAAGATCATCAGTAACTTCCTATTCTTCATAAAGTTCAATTTCATGCAACAGTAACTGATGTTTTCAGCTGCAGTCAGTGATGCTGGGGCTCTGCAGAGCTATTTGGTGGTGAGGGAGTAGGAATCAAAGAAATAATTTTGAATAGTGAAGGGTTGATTTACTAAAGCCATTGTGAAAGTGTATTCCGTATCATGTTTTTAAACACAAACATTATCATCTTGGTCATTTTATGTATCATTATAATTGTATAATTATTGTATTTTATATGCCCAGGTTTGTTCCCACTAGCTTTGAGTCTTAAATCATTAAAGGCAAATTTTAACTTCTAGATGAATAAGAATGCATTTTTCCTTAGTCAGGTCAGTCTTTGTAAAAACCTCCTGCAGATGTTGACTTCACCCATTATGAAAGTTTCCCTTTCTCCAATCAAAACTCAATATTTCTAAACAGTTTGTTGTCTTTTTGTAATTAACTGAAATTAAGACATACTGAAAATGTGTTTTTAACTACTTTTAATAGTCCTATTTGAAATTATTTTCTTCTTTACCATAATGAATCAAATTTATAATTATTCCTTACTTCTTTCTAATTTGCATTTCTCTCGGGCTGCCTTGCATTTAATCAGCAAGAGTAAACTGCTAATAGATCACCAGGAATCTGTCAGGAGTATCAGTGTAGTGCTGTGACTGCTGGCAGGGTATGGAAATTTGCTGGAAATGACAGGCTCAGTCCACTGGGGATTTCATCTCTTGTCAGAAATACAATGACTGGCATCTCAAAATCTTCAAGTAGAAGATGCAGTAACCCAGATCTGGTGTGGGGCATTGTGCTTATCTAGCAAACCACCTGCTTTCTGCCTGGCTTAGTGTGCTCTTCTTGTTTTGCCGTTTATCAGTAAGCAGCAGAAATATGTAATTGGACATATTTTTAAATTTATGTGACAGAAATGTTGGTGTGCCCTTTCTTTCCTAACTTCTGAGCTTGGCTGTATGTTGTGTTAGAGGGAGGGAAGAGAGAAGGGTCTTAGTGAAAGAAGAGCCAGAAGCTTGATAATCAGATTATAGAAATGATTATTGTACACTGCCTGCATTAGGAAAGCATTAAACACTCATTAGGGCTCTGAAGTGTTAGTCATTATGAACCTGGCTGCAGTTGGCATACAACTTTTATCTTGCATATTTTGATACAGTAATAAAAGTGGAAATTAGATCCTAGGAGCAAAAATAACAAAAAAAATCAGTATTTCAATTTTCCCAGGGCCAAGTATTTTTGTTCTGTTTTCCTGCTAAGAGACAGAAAGCTAATCCTACCCAAGACACTTTTTTAAGTGCTTGTGGAAGAGATCATTCCATAGGGACTCAAACTGCAGTTACAGCTCGGAGTTAATGTGACACCATATATTAAAGTGGTGAAGCTACACTGAGTCACAGCCTAGTGGCATGGCTCTGGGAAGGACAGGCACATGATTGAAGGGATTGTTTTCTAAATCTAAGCCTAAAGTGACATACCTGGAGCCTAATGGGGAAGTCAGTGATCTGTTGTCACGTTAGTAATTCATCAGTGCACCAGGGCCCTGAGAACCATGCTCCGACAGGTCCGTGCAGAATCCCACAGTCCTCTGTCTCCCAGGATGTTGCATATTTGTGACTGTATTGAAACCAGGCAAGTCTGTGAGAATGAAAACCCTTTTCTCACCCTTCTCCAATTTTTCCACTCCAGTTGTGTTTTGTGTCAGGTTCAAGATTATTACAGGTTCTGTAAGTACACTGTGAGGAGTGAACCGTTCGCGTTATTTGACAATGCAGCGATCTATTAAGCCTCAGACTTTCACATTGTAAATGCAGTTACCACAAACTCCACTATCTCAAGGCTGTTCCTATTCTAACATCTACTTGGCTGTTCAAAGGTCATTATGGACTGTGTCTCTCTTGAGAAATGTGTTGCATGCTGGGCACACAACATTACACAGAGTTTTATTCAAGAGGTGCTGATAACAGACTTGATTTGCCAGTTTGCTGGATGCTGGATCATGTTTCCTGCTTTGCTGGCCCTTCAGCGTAGAAATTGGTCTCATTTACTTCAATTTAAATGTTAATGGTCCCCTTTTTTCAAAGCAAAGGGAAACATGCACAATCTCTGAAAACAAAGCCATATTCTCCTGACAATCCTAGTAATAATTTTTGTCTAAGAATCCCCTTTAAATACTTGTTTTATTATTTGGTATTAAACTGTTTATTATGTAAAAAAATTCTGAAAGGCATTGATCAGAAATTAAGATTCCAGATTCAATTTGACATCTATGAACTTACTAGAAGACAGTAAACTGAATAACAAATATTTGTTTTTGCTGTTGTCAGCAAAAAAGCAAGTTGTTTTTCCTAGCTTCATAATAGTTATGGAAGCTTCCAAGTCCCTTACAAATTTTGGGTGTGGAAATGTCAATATTTTAAAAAACGTGCAGTGCAGTTTTATCACATGCTTAATTTTGAAAACTTTGCCCACTTGGATTTATATAATAGGATGTTTCAGAACCCTTACTTAAAATCTGTGCCTGATCTGCTTCAAAACTAGCATGCTACTATACTGGGGAAGCAATCCTGAGCTTAATTTCCAAGTAAGTATTTGTTTAGAATACAGCAGGATTGGGTGCATGTAGGGTAAAATAAATAAGTAGTTATTTGGGATAAAGCAGAATCAGGTATATGTGATAGAAACTAGTGGGTGGAGAAGAAATGTGTAGTTGGAAGAGCACAGGGACCTCAGGCATTGTGGCTCATTCCTCAGTGTCCCAACAACAACAACAACGCTGCGATGCTGATGGGCTTGGAACCACTCTGAGGGTACTGTCAGTGTGAAAACGGCCTGAAGATTACTGTGTTCTGCCACCCTGTGAGCAGGGGAGAGAGATTTTGACTGGTTCTTCTGACTTGTGATTAGCAGGCTCTGTCTAGTGCAAATACAGTTGCAAAGTTGGTGCTGGAAGGGAATGCTAACAAACACCAGTTATGTTTTAAGATATTTATAGCAGGCTGGACTGGCTCTTTCCACAAACAGAACTGATGAGAAATTAACTGTTTTGTTCATCAAAGTATTCAAAAAAGAGCTAGTTGTACATTACAAGTGATTATCAGTGCCTCCTCTCCTCCTTCCGTGTTTGTTTTCCACCTCTGTTTCCCAGAAAAAAGGGTGAGGGTCAGCTTGCAGTCTCCAAAGGTACATTCCCAGCATCCATCTCCTCTTACCACGTCGTGCAATGAAGAACAGAAAAGATATACCCTACATATGAAGGAATTATGTGGCATAAGTGTAAGATGAATGTAAATATGAGTACAAGTAATTTACCCTGTCAGGGTGCTCCTGTGCCTTTCATGTCTTTCCATGTGTTGTGAAGATGGAGATTCTCTCACAATTTTTATGTTGCAACTTTGTTTATTTTGCAACACAGAGGAGAGTTTTTCCCTCTATCTGTTGAAGTGGTTTGTGAAGTTCCGTAATTTTCAGTTGTGTTGTAATTCTTCATTAAACATTCTCATGTCTACCATTGCATATACAGTAGTGCAAAGAAAGTTGCTTGTTATAAATAAAGGCAATGTGGGTAATACAGGAAATAAAATGTGCATTCTGAACCTAAGAAAATACATCTGCTTTCTTTTAAAATGAAAGTACTATTTATGTTAACAGCTGGTGTTGCCATTAATTTTTGTTTTGCTGTTCAAATATTCTTAATAGGCAAAGGTGCTAAAACAGTTATAATTACATCACCACATTTGCTGTTTGGAATATCATTTATTGGCTTTAGATTAGGTGTCTTAATTACTTGATTGGTGTATTTTGGGTTTGGGTAAATGTCTCTTCATTTTTGTGGCATTCCAAGTATGATTAATATCTGCAAAACATATTGAAGTCATTAGGCTTTAATGTTCAAAATTGTTCTTTTTTCTGTCAAGATGGAAGAAAGTGTCAATAAGAAAATAATTTTCATTTCAAATGAATGCTCATAAATATGTAAAAATTAAAAAGCGATGAATTGTTTTTATGAATTTTAATGGATATTGTGGTGCAGCATTATGCCAAGGGAACGAGTGGCATAAATTACAGTAGTATATTAATTCATATCATTTTTCTGTAACTCTTTTCATATGTTTTAGTCTTGTCGCAGACATTGTAAATCTTTTCCCACAACACTGAAACTCATCCATACTAAACTGGAATATGGTAGCATTTTTAATAGTGCTGATCAAAGCTGTAGCACTTTTTAGTAGAGGTTGAGGAGAGGAGGTTTGTTCTGTCAGCTAAGTGGGGTAAGAGAAAGGATGTAACAAGAAGCACTGATGTGTTTTAATACTCCATTGGCATTACTGTGGTTCCTTTTAACTACATCAGATTATTCAGTAAGCTAAATAAATATTAATGTAGAAAGTAACTGAGAAAATTTGTTTCATTCTGCATCTCCCTTGTTGGAAGGGACCTAAGTAAAGGATTAGTTGCTTCATATAGTTATTTTACATCTCTGACAGGGATAGGATGTTGCATGTTGTCACAGGGTGAATTAATGGATAACAATACAAGGATACAACACAATTTGTAATAGACACCAGTGGACAGGAATTTGTAGTTTCTTCCTCTAAAATCCATGATCAGAGCAAATTGTGGTGTTCAGGGCAGAACAGGATGGTGGGTATAGGCAGGCGTGTGTTAAAATGGAAAGCTCACAGTTGTATCTGTTATTAAAAAAAAGATTTAAATTATCATTGAAGTGTAGCTGTGGTTTCAGAAATAGTCAGAAGGCTATGCAAAGCCCTGTGTGCTGAACTGGGAAGGTAATTATGACAGGTCAGCTTCAGGGACTTTCTTCAACAGTGCACAAGGAGCAGGTTCAAAGCAGAGTCATGCTGAGCTTCAGATGGAGAGGTGCTCATAGGGGAGTGAGTAGAAAGGGATAGAAGTTGAAATGGGGCAGTCACTTACAGCTAAGCAGAGGTGTTTTCAGCCTGGTGGCCTCAGAAAAGAAGTCAGTGGACCCTTCCAGGGGTCCATGAGGACAATAAAAAAACCCCCAAACCAGTCAGCTGCCCTGAATTCACTAAGCTGGAGTCTCAACTGGCAGTATAAAACTTCAAAGGTCAATAAACTGGAAAACCACTGAGTAAGTGCCCAGACTCATCCTCAGTGAGATTTGCAGGAAGATTAATTAGTAATAATTCGCTGGATACTAGATTATTTCCCTACCAACACTTTAATTAACTGCAACTAAAATTGCCAGTTTGGATTGAACTTTGTACTGATGGCTTCCCACAAAGTTTTATAATTTTCTAAAGATACATTCCTTTTTTTATTAAAAAATTAACTTCCTGTTAAAAAGAGAGACCAAAAAAATTCTGTCCAGCTGCCTTTTATTTCAGCTATCTTTAATGGGAAAATTAGCCTTTGAAAGGTGTCCAAATTTTGCAAAAAGGAGAAGCTGGATTCTCTGGTATATTCAATATGCACAAATGGGCAATGTAGAGCAGGTAGCTGGAAATGAAACATTCTGTCCGAGCTGTAAAAAGTTCTCACACAGTGTTGTACAAGACCATTTCAGAAGTTATTTCATTAAAGTATTAACTCAAGACAGTATTTAAGATCATTCCTAATTTCAAAGGCAGTTAAAATAATATATTAGAAATTGAGTCTAAGCACTGATTTACGGATTTAAATCAGTAACTTGCTGAAATCAGAAGACTCAATGAGTTCACTAACTTTAGTTACTCCTGAAGATAAACCATAATAGTTTTTTACAGTTCTGAAAAAAGAAAATCTGTGATTTTTGATTGACTTAAGTAAAACAAAATTATGTATCCAAATGTATTCCTTTTGAAGAAAAAAAAAATCATTTCCCTCCCATCCGGCCTGTGCAATGTAGTATTGGGTAGCAGCATAGGAACAACTCCAAGAAGTGGAAGTCACGTGTGGATCTGAGGCTGGTTCATCTTGCAGCAGGCAGTGTGAAGGTACCAGGTTACTCAATGTTTGTTTACATGTCTCCACACCATTTCATGTGACATGATGGCAACATGCCTCTCAAAACAAATTTATTTCACTGGAATGCAAATTCAGGTATTGCAGGAAGCAGTGGTGCCTTAGGAGCAAGTCTGGTACATAACCAACTGCAGGTATTTTCCAAGTATATTTTTTCTTTCTGCTGATATGTTTATAGAGGAAGATATCTCTCATTTTAGACAAAATGTTCAGTATTCTGTTGATATGTCATTTAAATATAGATGTGTTCTAGATGTCCACAGAGCAAGGACACTTTGAAGTCAGTGGCCTAAATGTATTTGTTGCTTCTTGCAGCAATTTTCAGATATGTCCTTGATTCTCTAATATATCTTCTACCCAGATTCCAGCTCACTCCTTGTATCAAAACCTGTCTTCCGCCTTGTCCTCTTAATTTCCTTTATGCAAATTGTAACCCATAGAAAAATAGCAAGTATACAGAAGACTTGAATAAAACAAATTTGCAAAGAAAGCTGTTCATTAATGGAAAACTTAAATAGATTTTAATAAATAAACTGTTATTTTCATTACACTTGTGCCTATTTTGTTTTCTGAAATCGCTAGGACTGATATCAAAGGTTACATGCACTATCAGTAGGCTTGTGAGGTTTGTTTTTAGAAAAGAAAAAGCTCTGCAGCTTGGTGATAAAACGTAATGTAGTAGTTGCTAAGGTAACTGCATGTTTTTGTGAATAGTGGAACAAATTGGGTGAGCAAAACATTTGTAAATTGTCAGTACTTAGGTTAGAGCTGCCCTAAGCTTCGAGAGTTAACCTCTTTAGACTGGTGAGTGAAGCGGAGGGATGAGGAGGAGGAGTGATAATGCTCATCTCTCTGTTATCCTCATACTCCAGTGAAAGCTGTCACCTCTCCCTGGGAAGCAGAGGTTGGTTGATAGTGGTGGCTCTTCAAAGGGCCTGTGAGCAGGGATGAGCCTGACTTGTGTCTGAGAGTGAAAACTGACTGCTTTTGCTTCATCTAGAGCAGTAAAAGGGGTTTGTTTGCTGATTGTGTTCAATGTGCTTGTCTTACCTTCTGCCTCTAGTGATGACTGGTCTGTGGCTCCAGGGATAGTTCTGGAGAAAGACAAACCGAGTGATCCTTCTCCAAAGGATGGGACCCTGTGTTCTTGTCATGTCCTTGGCTGCCTGATGACTGGTCTGTGCCCTGAGTCTCACGTAAGGAGTGGCCCGTTCTCATTTTCAGTTTATACTGGAGGTCATTCTTGATTGAGGAGGGCACTCCTAAAAATGAAATACAGAGTTAGTCCCCTGTAGAGGTTGAGCATTCCCACCCCTATACATCCAGTACTCCTCTGGGAACACACAGCAGCTGAGTGTGGATGCAATTACCTTTGCTTAACCTCACACTATGACAGCTCTAAGATGAAGCCCAGGTGTTACTGTCATCAGCTTTCTGGACTTAACCAGCTACTTCTTTGCCAACTGCTGGTGACCAGTAGGGCATGTTTTGAAAAAGCCTAGAGCATAAATTTTACAAAATGAAAGCCTGATGCTGTTATGTGATTACTTAAAAGAGAGATGTCTTGGGACTCCTGTCAAAGTCTGGCCCACATCTACAGAGAGATAGATAAGATTTTATTTGGGAGGAGAAGCATACTGAATTTCTTGTGACACACTAGAGGCTAAAGACTAAAAATGAGAGCAGTAAGGATAGCAAATACCTTAATGGTTCCAAATCCTTTAACAATAAAAATGATTGTCCTCATTGCCACTCAGAACAGGGATTATTTTCTCAGGAGAAAGTAAAAAAGTCCGTGTATGTCTAGATGCCAGTGATTTTATATGCCCATATTTCTGAGCATCTATCTCTGGCTTAAAAAAGTCTTATTTTCCTACCCTATGTCTTGGTAAGCAGGTAAACTGGTGTTGTTTGGGACTTGCTGAATGCAAAGAACCAACAGTTTGTAAGCAAATAATTTGTACAAGGAAGAGACCATTATTTTTTTGTCCCAGTCTCTTGTTGTTAATCGTCCAAACTGCAAAATCATGTGAGCTGGGCATGCCATAGCAGGATTAGCAGTTTCTGCATAAGACAGGAGAAGAGAAGTTATGGGGTCAAGGTAATGTGAAATGTGGTGGCAAAGCTTTGTATGATTAGTTTGCAACGTTAGTCCTTTACAAGAATAAAATTTATTATCGTTATGTGGAATGGGAGGTGATTGGAAAGACCTGAGTATTGTGAATTGTGGCTCCCTCACCCTGTAAGGCACATTCTCAAAGGAAGGCACAAAGCATTCATCTGCCTGCTTGGGGGACAGAGATACAAAGGGAGCTCAGCAGGCAGGTTTCTCGAGACTACGTTCACTGAGGATCACCCAGACTGATCTGAGGGCAACTCAGACATGCCAGTGCTGGAAGCTTCAGCTCACTTGTTTCACAGGACCACATGGATCATCTGGTCCTACCTCTCAGCTCAAGCAGGCTCATCCTAGAGCACATGGCACAGGATGGTGTCAGATGGTTCTGGAATATCTCCAGTCTATCTATCTATCTATCTATCTATCTATCTATCTATCTATCTATCTATCTATCTATCTATCTATCTATCTATCTATCTCTCCAATATTCCACACCCTTTCTGGGCAACCTCTTCCAGTGTGTGGTCACCCACACAGTAAGTTCTTTTTCATGTTCAGGTGGAACTTCCTGTACATCAGTTTCTGCCCATTGCCTCTTGTCCTTTTGCTTGGCACCACAGAGCAGAGCCTGGTCCACCCTCTTGACACCCCCACTTTAGATATTTATACACTGATCAGTTCGCCTCTCAGCCATCTTTTCTCGAGGCTGAACAGGGTTACAGTTCTGAGTTGCAGCTGCAAAGATAAATGCAGCTTCTAATTTTCTAAGATATTTAGTTGTTTGGGGTTTTTTTTACCCTGAGAAGCTCCTGCAATTGCTCTAACTTGAATAATTTTAATGAGTAATTTTTTCAGCACATGAAAATTTTAACTATTAGGTTTTATGTTTAAGAATTTAAATTGACCTTCACAATAAGACTTTGTGTTGTAGGACATTATTTGTTAAATCTGTCTAATCAGTTCAGGAGTTAGGAATAAATAAAAATGAACTTTAAATTGGGAAACGAGACATAGGCAGCACTACATGGGATTTGGGCTCACTGGTCTGCACACAGGATGTAGAATACTCTGCAGAATGCAATTCCATAGACAGGAGGAAATATATTTTAGAATTAGGCAGGTAGCATTTTATACAGAATTATTTGTTCTTTGAGTATAGACTGTCCAGATAAATGAAATCTATTTGTCCCAGCTCAGAAGTCTCCTCCATTTCATTCCTTCTAACTCAGTGAGTACCAGAATCTCATTTTGGAGACACTTTCAAATCCAACCACCTGTGCTCAGAATTGGAACAGGGGATTCTTAAAGATTTTACAAAAGTGACAGTTACATTGGTGACATTGCTTGCATCCATTCCCATGGTGTTTTCCACTTCACCTAACTAACCTTCTACGTCTCTTGAATCTAGTTGCAATCAGAGTTGCTTTTTACAGTGAGATTTGAGACCATATAAGAAGGAATAAGTTATTAGTGTGAGGCCTCATGCAATCTCAACAATTTTTATCCTCACTTTCCCAAAAGTGAGGAGATGCTGAGAGCATTCTCTCAGAGCATAGGGCTTTGGGCACTATGTAAAAAATACAGGCAGATAAAGAAACAAACCCTAGTTCCTGCAGCTCTCATGTTTGGGGTTTTTTAGGTGGTAAATGCTAATTATGTGCACTTCAAAACTGCACATCCCTTATGTCTGTGCTTTGTAGCATACACTTCTAAACAGCGTTATCAGAGTGGGGAGATAAATGTGTTCATAAAATATGCATCTTTATAAATATATTATTGTTTGCTCTCTCTTTTAAAATACATTTATCTGGAGAATTTACTTTCATGACATCCCTCTTCTCCCAATGAGGACATTGTTTTCTCCTCTGTAGGTCTCCCTCAACAGTGATGGTTTTCTTTCTTTTCAGTCCCTGCTTTGCTTCCCACAGTTGTTTTGATTTTAAGAATTCCTCAGTTTCCTTCTGGAGATCTCGTAATTAAAACCACAAGCCTTTAATTATTCTACAATTCCAGCACGGTCTCTTGAGAACATAAGTGGTGTCAGTTCAATGCAAATACTGACACCTGCATAATTTCTGCCACTTTTTGGATGAATGATGATTATTTCTCAGAAGAAATCTCAAAGCTTTATTGGAAAACTGTTCTTTTTCTTGGCCTCTACCAGAAAGATCTGGACTGCTAATAGCTGTCAATTTGAAACAAATTTGGGGCCTATCCAGGAAACACAATTTTGGCCTATTAAACAGAATGTATAATTTTCCATATTTAAAAAAAAAAAAAATCCTTTCTGTAGACAGAAAATTTTATTCAGAAAAGTTGGACCAAAAAGAAGGG
>WEIV01013132.1:0-23008 GCA_013390005.1 Calyptomena viridis | reverse complement strand
CTGCCCCAGGAGGCGTAGCCTAGGGTTCCATTGGTCAATCTTTGCCCCCACCTACTTCTGGTTCTGTTTGGCGGGAAGTCTTCTTTGTTTTCCACCATGTGCTCTGGTCAAATATGGCAGCTACCCTCCCCAAATCTGGGCACCCCACACCGCCATACTAACACAGGGGCACCAGCCCGGGGAACCGCAGCTGTGGGGCTTGTGCCACGCCCGTGGCATTCCTGAGCAGTGTGACAATGGTGAGGAACTGTGATCGTGAGGGGATGGTGAGCAGGCTGCGGCATGCACTTTATGGTAGACCAGGGCTCGGCCCCGCACAAGCAGCAGCAGTGGCCCAGGGAACTGCGGCTGCGGGGCCCATGCTGCGAACCCCACCAGGCTGTGGGGCTGGGCAGTGGTGGCAAGGAACATGCGGCAGTGTCCCCTGCATGCGGGCAGTGGGGATGGTGCGGTGCCGCCCGCGCCGCGTAAGGGATGGGGCAGTGCCAGCCCTGCAGGGACGGGGCAGTGTCGGCCGTGCAGTTCCCCCCCCCCCCAACTCAGGAAACACAGCACTACACAGGGACAGCAACTGCACTGCCCACGGGGACCAGGGCTGCTGCGGGACAACCGCGCCCCCGTAAGAACACCGCGCTGGCACGCGGTGGGCAGTGAGCTAGAAATGGGGTGCTGGGGTGCTGGGGCTTGGCCCTGCGCGATCAGCGGCAATGGGGTATCGCCCTCCCTGCCACGGCAGCAGGGTCGGGCCATATAAACAAAGGAGAAGTAAGTTTTCCCAAAAAATAAAACCATAACAAAAGGCATCAGAGCATAAAAAGTTGGCAGAGGTAACACACATGTAGCATCAACAGCTCTCTTTATCACGTCCACTCAGGGTGTGCGTGCTGATGTTTAAATCATGTGCGAGGTGTTCATAAGTGCTACAGCACTCCAGTGTCAATGAAATATTCACAAAATTCTAATAACTGCAGCAAATGATACAAGCAATAAAATTACAACTTGGTCACCTAAAACCTGAAGAAATACATTTTCAGGTAATAAAATGGAACCATAAGTTGATGTTTGAATTTAACAGAATTGTAGTCCATGTTACAGAACCTTTTTGTCAAAGAATATTGAGCCTAATATTGTCTCCATTTCAAAGCATGGGAGGAAAAACAAGAGCCATTCTGATCTTAAACAGCTTTAGTCAAAATGATCTTTAATCAGTCTGAATGATTTTAAAGCCATCAGCCAGTCATGAATCACATAAATATAAAAATAAGTATTGCCACTGTCGAACTCTGATGCAAAGGTAAATGAATGAAAGATGAATCTCATGGGAATGAGATTATGACTACTAAAAAATGATCAAAAGCCTTGAAACACCTTTAAAATCAGAGAAAATGTGTCACGAGGAAAAACTCAAATGGAGAGGCTACAAAATCTGTGTAATGAATTTAATCTGTAGTGGTCCTAGTTACTCAGATTTAGACATTACCTCATCGCACCATATTTTGGGAATAGGTTTTACAAATATTGGGCTAAAATTTCTGTCTGAAATTATTTTAACACAGAAGATCATTACAAATGTTACTGATGCCTCGGGGTTTTTCATCATATTTCTAGGATTTTAGCCTGCCTGTATGNACTTTTCTGGAGAGGGCATCTTCCTTGCTGATCCGGGATTGAGGAGTCCAAGCTCCCACGGACCCTTTAAAGGAATGAAGACGGCGCTTAAATGATTGTGCTTAATGATTGTGCTTAGTCTGTCATGTGAACACTCTAGCAACATATAAAAGTGTGTACCCAAACAATAAACTTGTTTCTGGTTTGCAACGCGTCTGGAGCCTGTGTCAGTATGCATTGGCAGCCAGAGACCATGCCCTCATACCAACACTCTAGAGCTGAGAAACCCTTTCTCTTCTTGTACATTGCCCAGTGCTGTAGCTGCTGCCAAGGGATGTGCAGCTTGGTCAGAGCTGCTCAAGTTCTGGAAAAAAAGGCACCATCCAAGCCCTGCACCTGAAGGCTGATGCACCTTAGTGGGTGATGACACAGCTTTCATTGGGACAATTCTGAGGTTTGTTTTTCCAGCAAAAGAGTTCAGTTTCAGTATGATTTTTTCAGTACCCTTTTTTTGAGAATAATCATAATTTCATGTATTGTCCTTTACCTCAGCAATCATAATTGCAGTCAGCCGGTGTCTTGAAAGGAAGGAAAAAAGTAAGGCAGGTAAGAAGAGAGAAGGAAAGAAAGGCGGTAAAAATGATGTTTGAACGTTTAGTGAATCTTAAGTAGCGTTTTTATTTAACAGCTTTTTCCATGTGCTCCATAGGCTCTTGTAAGTCATGTTTCCGATAGTTTTGCCTTTTCTGAACATGGCTGTGTTCTTTAAAAATTAGAAAAAAATCCTATGCGTTGCTCAGTAAAGAACATCCAAGCTGTGTCAAGTGTAATAAGAACAGCAGGTGAAACTTGTGACACATCCCCAGATATGAATGGAAATTCAGCAGAGTAGACAATACTAAACTAGATATGGGAGGTTCAGACAGCTACCAGAAAATGAAGAGTTGATTACTTTTTTCACCTTGAATCAAATATACATTTGTTTATCCATCTGTGGAGGCAATCTGATCAGAATTTGTGTCTGGGCTATGTTATAGACAGGCATGATTATTCATTTTGTCTAGACCTGATCAGGAATCCCAATGTGTATCTGTAAGAGATTCAGGTTTTTAAGTAGTTTTATCTGGTCTCTCAGAGACTTGAAACAAATGCAGAAATTGCAATTTTCTTAGGAAAATTCTGAGTACACTCTCTAATCCTAAATGCACCTAGATAAAAATCTCCAGAAAACACTAATACAAACAGAGCAGTCCTGCAGTGTATATTTTGGAGAGGGAGTTAACTTGAAGAGGGAGTTAACTCCTCCCTCACTTTCTGAAGCAATATCAACAAAAGCTTTTCTCCCTCCAAGGCAGGAAATGACTGGATAACACTCTGATCTACATTTTCCAAAAGGTCATGGTGACCAATATCACTTGTGTAGTAAAAATCTACAATTTAAAAATATTTTAAAATATTAACTATAAATGAATTCTCATCCTAATAACCTAAATCAAAAAAGGTCTGTGGCTTAACAGAATGGTTGTCAAAGCTTGGTAAGTCATGAGATATTTTTAAATTTTGTCTGGTGGCACTTGTCTTGCAGTGAAGGTAACATTTTTCTAGTATGGTCTGTTACATGGCTGCTCTGAATGAGGGAGGAGGGAGTTTCTAGGTGAGGTGAATGCTCCTGGTTTCACTGCATTCAGCCACTGACTGCCTGCAATTACCTGAATTAGCCAGGGCATTCAGTGCAGCTTCATGTTGATGACAATGATGAATTATAATTTCTAATGAACCATACTTAAAGGGAAAATATTTTCAATAATTAAAAGCATGAACTGATGTTATGATTTTTGTTATGATGTTTGTGGGCGGCCAGATCTCTTGCTATATAGCATTTCTTCTTATTATCAAAGTCCAGTACCAGATAAAGGAATAAGACTCACAGCTTCTCAGTTTTTCTTGCTGTTTATTAAGCTCTTNCTCCAGGGCAATTTGAGGTGTAGTCTCCATATCCTGGACTCCAACAAACTGACATTTGTTTTCATTTTAAAAGAATATTAAAAAATCCTCCAGAGTACTTCACTTAAAAATTCACTAAAATGAACAGCTGAATATTTCATGATTTAAACTCAGGTCATCAGAACCACTTTGCTCATCATTAAATGTGAAAATACCCTCAAGCAGCAAATCAGGCAGAACAAAAAAACCAAAGTGTAGATCACATTGATTAAGTAAAGATCAGGAAGTATGAGTTATTGCTGGCACATGCAGCTCTCTCTTTTTATGAAATAAAAAGGAAATTTTGAATGGGAGGACTGTTTGCTGGAAAGAGAAATATGGGATGGGAGAGAAAAGCATGTAAAACCAGGGTATCACTAATAATGTGATTGCATCAAGTGACACAATTCTGAATAGGTTCCCAATTTTGTATCATGAACAAGATGTGTATAAGCTTGCTTATTTTAAGCTTATTTAAAGTTTAAGCTTATTTAAAGATGCTCTTTATGATGAGTTTGGTGTCTCCCTTTTTCTTTATGCAAAATGAAAACAAAGAAAAAAACCAAACCCCAACACCTTTAATGGTTCTTCTTCTAATTAGATAGTAATTCAATTGTGTTTACACAATTTACTGAGGTCAGTCAACAACCATAGGAGTACTAATGCAGTGTAGAGGATAGATAATAAAAATAGAAAGTATGTCTTAAATTACATGAAGACTTAAAGACCTTTCATTCCATAACACTGAGAAATTCACTGACATTTAGCAAAATAGTGACAAATATTTATTCATAGAAATTTAAGCACAGAGACAACTCAGTTCCAGTTTTAAAAGCTGTCAACTGTCAACAGCCAGAAATCAGATTTGTATCTAGTTGGCATGATAAAATTTTTATGCAAGGATTAAGCAACTGAAGACTAGTCATCAGCCTGTACTGAAGGTATTTTTTGTTTGACACATGAAATGATTTAGAGAATCCTTCCTGATTCCAGCAGGTTTGCATGGGTACATTTTCAATTACAGTTAAATCTCACTTTTCATCTTTTCAACATTTTATTTTATTGCCCCACATAATCTGAACAATCCGATTACACACTGCATTCATTTTTACATGTTCGTTTTTTCATAATTACTATGGATTCCTTATGTCATGACCTTTATCTAAGCAAAAATGCCGGGAAGATATTTTTGATAAAGAAAACCCAGCTCTTTAATTGAGAAGAATCCAGATTTTACAGTCTGGTGGATTCCTTTAATTGAGAGGAGTGAAAGCATTATACATTATTGTCTAATGTAGCTGATTTGAAATGATTTAACTCTGAAGTCATTTATCTGTTGATTAATACACACTGATCCTCTTTATTCCCTTCAGCTGGCTGAGACTATTTGTGGTTAATCTCTGCAAGTGTCACAACTCATAATCCAGTGACTTTTCTAGCACAGGAAGTCAGTGACCTAGAGATTCCAATATTATTTGTTTACCAAATTGTAAAATCTCTACAGCCAATCATAACTGAGCATGAGGAGTCAGGGTTGCTTTTTATTCAGGAAACCAGAGACCTGGGAGGACCAAGTACAGACAAGCCTTCTCTGGGAACTGGTAAAAGGGTTCTGAGCACTCAAGGGCAAGGAGCAGGGAAATAAAGGGAAGAGGGATGTCTGTTTGTAAACTGTTGAACTGGGCTGTAAGACTGCAGGATGCAGATATTTATTTTTATCTGTGATGAATCTCAATCTGTTTAACAGCTCTGAATTTCTTGGCTGGAGTTCTGCTTCCACAGGAACTTGTGCTTGTGATTTTGGATTAGACTGTCAAGTAAAGGACTGATTCAGAGACCTTTCTACTAAGACCAATGTATTTTATAAACAATGTCCACTTTCTATAAACAACTGCTGTATGCTTTTAATTCCCATTCTTACAGTGTGGGTTAATGAAAAAAAATAGACATGCTCCTGCTAAAGTCTTGCTTCAATGTATCTTATTTACTTCTGCAATGAATACACTTGGAGAGTTTAGATGAGAAGCTCAACATGTTTTAGGAAATGTCATCACTGATTTTTAAGAATGGGACATGAACAGTAGCCTACTATTATAGGACATAACAGTAACCATTCCTCTCAACTCCAAATTTAGCTACTTACAGTGTTTTTTTTAAGTAGGTGGGCAGGTGATGTTATTTCATTGAATTCCTTTGAATGTAGTTTGCAAAGGTTCTTTGACAGTATTAGACAAGTAAGGACACAGGACAAGACAAATGACATGGCAACTGTTTTATGTAATAGTAACACATCATCCTTATATTAATAAAAAGTTCCTAGCTAGATCTCTTAGCCCAATGCAGGGCAGAGAGAGGGAAACTGGGGCACTTGGGGCAGGGCTTTAACCTGTAGTTAACATGTGACCACAAGTTAACTTGTGCAATTAACAAAATGGTTTGCAGTGGCAAATTTATTCATTCAAACAAACTATTAATGCAGACCATAGTAAAATATAAAGAGGGCAAATAATAACTTTGTCCTCTGTAACACCCAGACACAGCCTGAGCCTGCAAAACAAGAGTGTCAGGTCTGTCTTCTGTAGTCAGCTCCCACTGCAAGTGTGAGCCCAGCTAAATAAAAGTAACATTTCTGGAAGAACTAGTTTCAGAAATTATGGGAAAGTGGAAAAGCCATGAAAATGAAAAATGAACTGTGACCTAAAGAATCTCACTCAAGACTTAGGTACCACTGTTATGCCTTCATTCATGCAACTGCAGCCATAGAGTTTGGATCTGACAGCCTGAGCGACAGCAGGGCTATGCAGGATTTTGTGGCAGTGTATTTTATGGTTCTATGTATATTTGTGATGTTTTCTGTACAGTTCTGTTATCCCCTAATTATATCAATTGTAAATGGACTGCTCTGGTTTCCCTCCCCTTCCCACTTGGTTCTTCCCTGAATAGTTATCTCCTCCCTCGGTTGCATCCCCCTCTGGGGCCCCTCCTCTCTCATTCCATATTTGTACCCCAGCTCCTCTCCTTCTTCCAGCCCTTTCCATGCCAATCATCAGTTACTCAGTACCGGATAGGCTTGAGTAGAAGACCTCAGGCTTCTGCTCCTGCCTGTCATCCCTAAACCCCGCCTTACCCTATCCCTGATTGGTCCCTTCCATTTCCCCTCCCCCCAGGTTCTCCCCCTATATAAGGTCTTGCCTGAGGGCACAGAGTGGCTCTTGTGAGTAGGCTCCCCTTGAGGCTAGGCCCTCAATAAAGTGGGATTGGTTAACCCTACTCCGAGAGTAATTTTCTACTTCTTTTGGTGGGCAGTAGCCACAGGTCCTTTTCCCTTGAGCACTGGCTAGGGTCAGGTGAACTGCCTGCACTCAAGAAGCCCCTTGCGGGGTGTGCAGCAGCGTGTACCGCCTGGTCAGTGGCTCCTGAGTCGCCAGGGCACCCGATTCCTCCCGTGGAGGGACGTTTGGTGCCCTGGTGCCTGCACAACTGCTTTGTTGCCCTCAACGTCAGCTAGCCTGGGCTCGAGCAGGGTTGTGGGACAACCCTCAGGGAAGGCACTGCGGCAGGATTTCATTCTTCTTGGTTGCTTAGAAGTTCACTCCATCATGATGATGACTACAATGGTGATTGTTCTGCACTGATAAAGGAAGGAAAATAAAAGACAAATTTTCTAGCAAGCAAACAAATTGTGTAACAGATATTACGATAGTGACTATACATATTACGTTTTCCCCTCCTGCAATCAAAGCTCGTATCTCTCCATAAGTGCAATCCTAGCACCTCAGGAGCCCCGCACAGGAAATTCAGCTGTCAAATTTCTCCTGGTGTGTTACAAAAGGCCTGCCATCTGTTGTTTGGTGTTACTTCCCAAGCTTTCTGTTCTCCTTGGGCTTATTTGCCACTAAGTGCCAGAGTTTCTTGCAAAAATGGGTTATAGGTTGTGCCATTAATGCCAGTAGACTATTTTGGATGCTTTCCTTTGAAGAGTTTAGAGAGATGTTTGCAACACTGCTCGTCTTTGCTTTAAATGTAATTAATAATGAAGACACAAAATTAGGAGATGCAGAAATAAAGCTAGCAAACTGAAAATAGCTAAGTGCTGAAGAACAATTTTTTTCCATCCTGCTACCTACAAGTATTTGTTTTGACATGTTCCTGGATGCTGCCGAGTTCCCTCACAGCCCAGCTAACCCACGCAGCAGCGGCCAGGGGCGTTGGGGAAAATGCCACCACGATGCTGGATAGTGTGGGCAGCATTTAAAGACCAGACCCCTCGCCCGTCTTTGGGCAGGATTAATCCCAGAAAGAGGGGTCACTCACACGTCTTTGATGAATAAAGGAGGCAAGGAGCCCTCCCTGGGTGACTCAGTCCAAGTTTATTCCAGAATTCTAGGGCAACAGACTCACAGACTTCTAGTTAACTCAGGGAAGAACAACCCAGAAAGGCGGAGAACAAAGGATTGCAGGAACTTTTAACTGGAGGTGGTAACCTGGGAACGGGCCAATGTGAGACTGGAATAGGAACAGCTAGGGAAAGATGGACAAGCATGAGTAACCAACAGGAGTAAGGGGAGGGATAGGGAAGGTCACATGTACCTATGACCTGCTGAGTATTAGTAGATTTCCTAGGAGAGGTTTACTAACTGACACGGAAGATGCTGGAAGAAAGGGTGTGGTTTAGGTGATTGATAGGGAAGAGGCTGGAAGAAAGGCTGGAAGAAAGGCTGGAGTTGGGGGGAGTTTCAGGGATTTACATAATAAGGGGTGTATACATTTAACGGATTGTACCATTACAGAACAGGGTAGAACATACCATTTGGAAGGGGTAGGCAAACTTAAAAACACACCACCACATTCTTTCTTGTGGCAAAATAGTCTCTATCTAACAGGAGCTAAGAGCTTTTTTAAAAGTAAACCCAAATCTATATTTATTCATGTATTTTATATATTTATAATACATATAATAATATATTTAGTGTATATACATGTGAAAAAATTTTTACAGAACATTGATGGGTAGGGGTTTTTGCTGCCCATTTTTTTTTTTTTTAATTAACAAAAAGCTAAGGGTTGTGCATGTACTCCATGAGGGAAATTGCAGATAGAGTACAGACCAGGTCAAGAGCACACACCACCTCAGAGTAAAGTGCTAAACTATATATTTTGTTAGTGCCTGTAATAGAAACATTAAAAGATGGGGAATGATAGGGTAACACTTTTTAATGCCTTCAGAGAATTTAATCTGAACAGAATAAAGATTAAGGCAGGTTTTTTCCTAATACAGACATTTAATTAACATTAAGAGTAGCATGACATCAAAGTTCTCCATTCGTTACAAAGCACTTTCAGGATGGTTTATTTTTGACTACCAAAGTCAAAAAGTTGCACATCACAGTGTTGGTAAAAACCAACAGTCTCCAAAATTCAGACAATCTGAAACTCAGGAGGTACAAATATCTGAAATTTCCCCAGATAACAAGAAGAAATATTTTTGGCTGTATTAACTAAAATATCTTTCATTTATCTGAATGGAATTCTACCCTCTGAACCAGCTGGTGAGCTCGACCAGTGGCAGTAATGATTATCCCTAAAAAAGAAAATGGGCAAAACCCCAATTATAAAGTTCCAAATCACAGCAAGAGACATGAGAGAGAAAGCAGACATACAGTATGGTGTCCTTTAGTTTGTGTGGCTGAGGAAGGTTGTCAGAGTGAAAAGAAATTTGCAACAATGGCCAACAACTCCATGGTGGAAAATTTTCCCATAAAGTGTGACTACTGCTATTATTTATTGTCACTCCACTGTTTCTGTTTTGCTAGCTGGGTATTCCTAGATTCATACACCCACTGACACCAAAAACATACCATGCTGGGGAGCATTGGGTGTGTCACTAAAACCTTGCTCAGACTTACGTGTCTCCAAAACCATGACCTATCTCCCTGTTTTCTCTTGGTACTAGACATCTACGCTTGGGGAAATTCCAGCATCCTTATTTTAGAGAAGAAAAATCTCATATTGAATTTGCCAAGCATGTATCTTCAGTTAGGCTCCTCATTTATATTTTTCCCACCTTGGCTCAGATACTTCTTGGTGTGGCTCACTAATTTAAAGCACAGATTATCTGTAAGCATGACAGAGTTAAAAGCCTGGACTCCCCTATTTCTCCCACATTTACCTCCCTTGTCCCAAGCAATTTTCCTTTTATTGTCTGTACCTGCTTACTTTATATTACAAGCATCCAAGCAATATGAAGTGTCGGCATCCCACTACAGTAAATTATAGTCAATAATCTCAGGTTTACCTTGGGAAACTTCAGCATCAGAAGAAAAAAAAAGCATAATTTGACTCTGTTTATGGAGTAACTACACAGCTCTAGCACAGAATATTAGCTTTCTGAGTATTTTACATAGGATTAAGCAACAGGAAACTCTCCTCCAGTGTAGATTTGGATTAGGATAATTGCATTACTTTTAGTGAGTTGTTATGAAGTGTTGAATGAAGCAATCTGGGTAATTTTATTTTCTCTGTTATTTTGAAATCAGCTCTATGGTAATAACACAGACAGACTGAGACAAAGCATTAGCCAGAGAATGATGAATAAAGGAAAAATATATTCCAATAAACTGTTTCCCTCCCTCCAGCTATCTCTTTCCCTACTCTTAGATTCCCAGAGTAAATGTGTAGCTGCTTACAATAGAGCAATGTCTCCCTGGTAAAAAACAGAATCAGAAAAAATTTAAAAAAATGTTTAAGAGACCTCTGGAAATTATCTCCTCCAACCTCTGCCTTGAAGCTGACATAATTTTAGTATTAGATCAAGCTGCACAGGGTGCTGCCCAATGGAGTTTTGGAACTCTGCTGTGATAGAGATTACACAATGGTCTCGGAAAGTTACTGTGCCTAGAAAATTACCAAATACGAATTTTCAGTAGAAAGGCTTGCCATGAATGGCAATGAATACCATGTTCCCAAGTGGTCTTTCCAGTTTAAAATTGTCCTTAATTTCCTGATAGGCTTGAGAGAAAGGTCTTCCACTTAAAGGTGTGCATTTTTGTATCCGTCTTGTGCACCACATCCATGCAGTTGTGCCATTTATGTCTGGTCCCATGTTGCTCTTTATATGAATCTCCTGGGTTGCAAATTAACATCTTTTATGTTAATCTGCCAGTAATTATCTTCAGCTGTCCAGAGATCAAAGGAACTGACACTACATCATCTTTTCAAGAAAACCAGAAGATTCAGGGAAGAAAGATTACAACATTTCATGTTACATTTGTCCCAGTGTTAATGTGAATTGAACCCCCAAATGGTCAAACACACAAAATTGTGAGAGAAGTTTCATGCATCTTCTACAATAAGCTTTTCAAAGGCCTATTACAAAACAGCATCCCAGAACTGCAGTTTCAGTCTCACTGAGTTTCACTTCAAACAGGACTTGTCAGAAAATAACTAAATCGTGGAGGAAAGCCATTATTCATATTTTATACCCAAATTCCAACCTGTAGAACTCTGAATGGTTCAAAGTTGTTTATGCTTTATTATCTCGGCTATAACATATCATAGAAGACAATATTTTCACAAGGAAATCTGAAGCTGGGAAACATGTAGACTGCATTGTAGAAAAGAGGAATGCAGGAAAGTGTATTTTTCAAGGGTGAACAGTTAAGGACTTTGGCAGCAAAACTGCAAGAATTTTATTTCTATATGAATAGTAATAGTTTGTTTCCTTTGAATATGTGAGTTGGACTCTCAATATAAGACATTGGAGTTTATGATCAGTGCAGGATCCAGACTCACTAAAACATACCATCATTACACTGGTTTTGGAAAATTATGTGTGTTTTTCTTTCTCAGCTAAATAAAACTCCATAGTAGTTCTTTTGGTGCCTTAAACTGTTTACAAAGCTTGCAGTTCTTGGCTTTTCTTGGAGACAGTCTTTAAAAGATATGTGTGTACATACTAAAGAAAAAGATGAAAAAATAAGAATGATACAATTTCTTTTGAGAGGGGAAATGTTTGTTTGCATATAATAATGACAAAGTGGAGAGGAAAACATTGCTGTACTCAACTGTGGAGACAAATGCAAAGACATAATTTGATAAATGCGAACCAAAGGTCTCATCTTTGCTAAAAGGACTGATAAAAAACTAATACTATTCCAGCAAGATAAGGACTTTAATTTGCTTAAAATGAATTTTATAGAGTATTATTAAATTAGAGGCAGTACAGTAATTCAGTTGTTATGGAATACTGTGGTGGTGTGTTTCTCAAATTGAGAATGGTTTGTTCCCCCCTGTCATCTGTATGGTTTCTTCTGTTAAAAAGTTTATTCCCCTTATTCCAAATCTTTCCCTGTCAATCCTCCAAACAATTCCCTTTGTTCTAGTCCCTTCCCTGTCAATTATTAAGCCCCTCCTGGGAATTCCCCTAAACCTCGGCATCCCATTCGCCCACGTGACCTTCCCAGTTCCACCCTGGTTCTTATTGATTCTCCTCCTATGTCCATCCTTCCCTGACCCCTCCTATCCCAGTTGCCTATTGGCTGATACCTATGTTTCCTCCCCCAGGTAAATGCTGTTGCCTAACAATCCTCGGGGCCTTTTCTGGGTTTGTCTTCCCTGAGGTTACTAAGGGCTCTGTGGGTCTGCTGCCCCAGAGTCTGGAATAAACTTGGACTGTGTCACCCCCAGGAAGGTCTCTTCAGTTCCTTTGCCCACTGAGGTCGCATCTCCATCTCTCAGGACATTGTCTGGTGTAGGGCGAGATCTCAAAGGTGCCACCCTTTCTCTCATGCCTAAAGCACAGCCCCATCTAATCCTTGCAGGAATAGCAACAGGGCTATATCTCCCCCTGTCCAGGGTCCGCTGTCGCAGGGAGCTAGCCTGGGGTGAAAAGTCGTCAGTGGCCAGCACCGCGACAGAATATTATTATTTTTTTTAAAAAAAAAGGATAAAAGCATTAATTTATACCTCCAAAGAAACATAATTTGATAATCTGAAATGTGGATTTCGAAATGCACTCACTGTACTTTCTCACTCACAAGCAGCTCTCTTATAATGTGCTGTCTAGCAATGTCAAATGATTTTTTTTTAGTAGCTGATTTAAAAGGACCTCTTTTCACAATGCAATTAAAAAATTGCCTAACTTCTAGTTGTCCCAAGTGCATAGGATGAAATTTTCAAAACTGCCTAAAAGATACATAGGTCTAATTCCAAGCCAAGTAAATTTGATTTAGAATCTAAAATACCTCCATTTGAATATCTTTCCGTTTAAAATTTTTGAATTAAAGTCAAGCTGTTTAAAGTACTTTAATAAGAAACTAATAGCAGATTTCATTAATAATATGTTTTCATAAAGCTCAATAGACTAGCACACAGTTTGAAACTCTGACTTATCACTGCTTTGAACTGCTTTTGCAGATGATGGGGAAATCAACCCTAATAGCTATTAATATCCTAACCATACTTATAATATCTATTAGTCTTTCATTAGCACTTCACATTCAGCACAGGAAAATGACAACGTTTCGGCTTTGTCCATCCCATCCTTAACATTCACTGGCGGACTTCCGACTGCAATGCAAGTGCAAGCCTTTCTCATTAAAGCAAGATTTGCAGGTCTTTATGTCCTTTTTTGTTCTTTCAGAGACAGTGTTTCTTTGCTCCTATACAGAAAATGAGGGAGATCCCTGTATTTCAACAGAAATTAAGCGCTATTTCAATGTAAGGAAGTGCAAATATCACTTTTTTTTTTTCTCTGGAATCTTTTCCATTGATTCTACTGCTGCTTTATGCTAATTGTTTTTATATTGCTGCCACTCTAAAGAAAAGTTATTTTTAATGAGTCATCTTTTCTGGGATTAAATTTCTTAGCAAAGTACTCTCTAGTTATAAAATGGTAGAAGACTTGATGCCTGCAGCACATGTTCTTTACAGATTGTGGATAGGAAGGACAAACCTTTCAGAGAAGAGAAATGTTGCTGATCTTTAAGCTGCTCCTATGCAAAGCAGCAGAAATTGATATACTGGTAGTAGGAATTCATTACTAATGGAGAAACCAATTTCGATGAAGGGATGGGCTGTTTATCCAAAGTTCACCTTGCTTTTGCATTTGTGAAGTTGAGGGCAGTTTGCTGCTGAGTATAGTTGTACTCAGGAATGCACATAAATGAATATAAAATATGATTGAGTTCGTGTGGCTGCACTGAGACAGTAAATCTGCTTTCGTTCCATGGCTTAACAATTCTATAGTGTGTAGGTTCCACATAGGAAGATTTTGGGAAGTTGATATATGTTTTAGCTAGATCCTTAAGAGGATTCTTTTTACCCTGAGAAAAGCCCCAAGGAGAAAGGAGTGCAGCTTTCCTTCTGCCCCCATTTCCCTGACATTCTTTTCCCCACATCATCCCATGTGATCTGACAACACAACTTACAAAATCACTCGGTTTTCTAACCACAGGGGGAAAATGAGTTGCAAGAACATGATGCTGAGAGGAAGGTTTTATCTGGACTTGTTTTTACTCTGCTTTCTGCGTTTGGTTTGGCTTCATTCTTTAAAACAAACAACAACATTCCAGTTATGTCTACTTCTCAGTGTTGTCTTGCAAACTTTTTTGAGGAGGTTGTTATGTGTGAGGACTGTACTGGGTCTATCCGAGCCTCAGCAGCTTTAGAGATAACACTCTGCTGTTTTGACTGCTGTGAGGGAGAGGCAGAGGGGACACGAGCAGGTCAGATGACCCAGACTGACCAAAGGAATATTCCAGACCATATGACGTCAGCTCAGATATAAAAGAACAGCAGGGGTGGGGGCACGGGGTTGTTCTCCGATGGCTGCCTGCTGAAGGGACAACCAACGTGTAGGGCCCTGCTTCTCAGGACGCGACCTGACCTTTGTTGAATGGGAAGTAGAGATTAGATTTGTCTTCTCTTTGCTTCTTGCGTGTGCAAATCTTTCTTTGCTTGTATTAAACTGCCTGATCTTAACACCCACGAGTTGCTGTCATATTGGTAAAGGGAAGGGGCGAGAGACTGTCCGGGTACTTGGCACCCAGTCGGGGTCAACCTGTCACAAGGACCCAGGAGGGCCACCTTAGAGATTTTGCTTACTGTTTCTTGAAACAGGAGTCAGACATGTGAAGTGAGAGCACTACTCACCCTGGGAGGTTACAAGTAGTTTATACTACTCAAAATTAGGGTTAGGGTTGGAAGAAATGTATCTAAACAGGTCACCCATTGAGTGACATGAGGTCTGTCACCTGCTCTTGGAAATTCTCCTTAGAAGAGGGACCTCGTGTGGCAAAATGGACAAACATAGAAAGGTAAGAGCATCCATGGCTTGCAGGTAGAAAAGTACTTTATACAGGTGTATTTTAATGATGAAAAATTAATTCCCTGGTGGCATATTTTCTCAGTCTGGATCTGGGATTCACTATGAAATAACAAAACCTCCCTGGCACAAATGGGGACTTCCAGCAATTTAAACCAGTTTAAGCAGGCAGAGGCTCTTTGCTGACTTTTCAAACAGGTAGATTGATGAAGATATAGTAAATCTGTCTGCATTGGTTCCCTTTTAGGTCAGCAGGTTGTTGTTTCTGAAGGGTTCAGCTGGATGTCCCTGTCTGCCCCCTGTTTTTAATGAGACGCTGAGTTTTGTTAAATGCTGTTCTTTCAAATAACACCATCGATTACTCCATTAGGAGAAGGAACTGATGGTCAATGCCAAAGCTCAGCATTCTGAGTGGGAACTGGGTTTTGTGTTTATTTGAATATATCTCAGATACTACAGGGAAATATTTTTTTCTTTTTAAATTCACTACATTTGGCTGTACCAGCCTGGAGAGCTGGTGGTTTTGTTTCTAGCTTGGAGTTTGTTCACCTTTGAGTGGACGGGTTAGGAATTTATTCCTCTTCTTCAAGAATAATATGAGAATTATTCCCTCTTCTTCAGCCTCATACAGAGAATCAGGTGAAGTTTTAGCATTGAACTGGTGATCCAGGCTGGCAAAATGTGGAAGACTGGTCACAAATATGAGTTTAAATGGAATGGTGGAATGCAGAGACTTAAAGAAAGACCTGAGTGAATCAGTGTGTGTGTAAATAAGAATAAAACAGAAAAGTATTGTTGGTTCCCATCGCACAATCATATATTGAATACCAATATTAATACCCAATTCTAGTCTTCCTTCTCAGAAAATGTAAAAGAAAAACTGGAAAATTCATAAAAAACAGTGGTAAAGGGTGTTAGGGGATAATTTCCGTTCAAGAAAACAGTAGATTAATCTCTTCAGCCTGGAGGATGATCAGCTGACATGGGATGTCAGGAGTGATCACTGAGGTTGGGAATGGGAATGAGAATGATTGTTTACTATAATAAAAAACCAGGAGATGTGAAATAAAATGAACACACAGTAGGCTCAAACAACAGGACATACTTTATTCTTGTATAGCTAGATAATCAGTAAATGTGATTAGAGTCAAGGAGGCTTCTCATCAGCAATAACATTTGTTTTCTCTTTGAAACAAACCCAAATCTTTTACATGTCTGCTTGTGTTCCCTGCTTTTGCAGCTTCAGCTGAACAGTAGGTTTTCTTCTGGTACCAACAGTTTTTTATTCCTATCAGTTCTTTATTCCTTAGACCCAATTTCCAGGAATTATCCTGGTTCTGTTGATGGTCGCAGAACCGTGCTAATGGGCAGCAGATGAAGGATGGTCCCTTTGTTTTCTTGCTATCAATTTTTCTCTAATACTTTGGGTGTTTCCTGATATTACAGCTTCTAGGATTCTGATATTTTTCAATAGAGGTAAAATCTAAGTCTCAAAATGACAAACATTCATATATATAAAATAATTTAGTTTTGATTAAGGTGTGTCATAATTGGATGGATTCAAGACACATAAAAAGGGACAGTTAAATAACAACCTCATTCTTTCTTTTTGCTTAGAATTTACTGGGGACTTATTTTTAATGATAAAATGAGTTTTTCTGCATGCTTCTAGAATGAAAGATCAGGTAGCTCAACAGATTAGGAAATGCTCCAGAGTCTATTTCTTTCTGACAGCAGTTCAAAAAAATATTCTTTTTAAGTGATCAACCCAGGAGTCTGTCATTGACAGAACATGACTGGAAGTGGTTCAAGACAGAAGTTGTGCTTCCATTACCAGGGCAGAAATCTGCTCTCAGCACAAAGGATTAGATGTGGAAAAGAAATATATGGTGGTATAAAATTATAGTGCCCCTGAAAACTTCTGTAGCTGTGCTCTCAATCTCCTTCTTGTAGCAACATTATAGTTTTGGTTTCATGGGGGCACTAATTTATATTCTTGTGTGGAGAATAAAGCCAGAAATTCTAGCTAAATACATTTAACACAAGTCATAAGTGACACTATGAAAATAACCATTTCCTCTAGAGTTAGAGACATTGTAATTCGTGTCCTTCAGCTCACTGGTTTTTACACAACAGTGTTCTTTGTACTCTGTTTTTTCTTGGATTATTGGCTTTGTTACTTCCTTGTCTGCAAACACAACCTTTTAACTCCTTAGGTACCACCTATATCTATATTAACACTGATAGTTCTTTCTGAAGTCTGCTAGGTGGAGTAATGAGTGTAAGAATTATTGATGCTTGTTTTCCAGAAGGCACAAGTGAGTTGGTACATTTCTGGACATTGCTTTCCAGGATATCATTCTTATTCTCACTGAAGCTAAAATATAGCTTACCTTTGTGGGAATCTTTATTAGAACTGTGAATCTTTGTGTGAACTGGTTTTTTTGCCTCTTGTAGCACATTTCAAGTCTTGTGCATCTCAGTAATATTTATATGTAATTCAGAAAATGATTTTGTAAAGGACTTCTTTCTGAGAAAATACCCTAGGGCTAATATTATATAAAAAGGTTTTACAACAAAAGCCCCACTGGGGATTTAAATAGAGTACTAGTGTCTGAAGTCAAATATGCACAGCTTAAGAATAGTTCTCCTAGGCCCTAGTTGAGTGGCTTACCCTCCCAAGCCGTGATTTAATCAGCTGGAGAGCTTCAGATATATATCCATACCCTGCCGAGTTTGATGGACATAAGCCAACACTTGGCAGTTGAGTGTGTGCTTAAGTGCTTTTCTCAGCAGGGGCTCTGGCTGAGTTTTGAATGTCACTTTTTATGTCTTTCCAGTATAAAAAAAATACATTTTCTGCATCTCTTTGTTACAGAATCTGTTCATTCTTTTGACATTCTGATGCTCCCTTTTCTCACAAGCATTTAAACTGTCTTTTTTACAACCTTCTTTTCTACTATAGCCAGTAACTCCATCTTTGAAAAGAAGATCAGGGATTAAAAGAAGTAGCAGAAGAAGAGATGAGCTGTTTAAAAACTGGTTTCATTCATATGTTCTTGGTAATAAAGTACGAGGGGAAACAAATTCAAAGCGTATGTAATGTATAAGTAGAATTATTTCTAAATAGCATATATAAATAACATTTTCTATGGGCCATCAATATCTCTTTAATGGTCCATCCCCAAATCCTGAGAGATGGTTGAATACGCATTGATGCCCATCTGGAGTTCTTATGAGCTCCCATGGTAGAGAAATATTTTGAGTTTAGTTTTTCTAAGAACGTATTTTTCTTTCAGCATAAACCCCTGCTTGGGAAAAAAAATGCTGGAAAGTATTTTAATAACTTTCATTTTCCTTTCAATCAAATTCTTGGTGAACTTCTTCATAAAGGTGTGGTGGACCTGCCCAATTCAGATGCCAGATCTCACAAAACTGAAGAAAAATACCTTATAAATTTGCACATATAAACTTTAGTCTGTGATAGTCCCACTGTGGTCCTCACCATCTCCTCCTCCACACCAGAATTTAGTTGTTTTTCCCAAGAGTGAGAATATAGGAAAGAAAAGTTCCAGAGATTTTTGGAATTATTTTTTTTTAGTGGAAAAAAACTATCAGAAATGCAAACAGAGGCTGCTGTGGGAATCCACAAGGCATTGCAAAGGCAATCATCATGTTTTTGCAGAGATCATAAGTGCGTAACTGATATTTCACAGTGAAAAATCTCTTGGCTCATTCTTTTGAATTGTGAAGCAGATGAATACAGTGGGTTATTGTGACATGATTGCATCTGTACTCCACCTTTGTAAAAGGACTTAATTTTTAACTGCACTAAGTGTGTTAGTAGAAAGTCCAGGCATAATCAGGCAACTTGTTGTATTGAGAACTGACTTAATTTTTAATTTGAGTTGCAGAAGTGTTCCTCAGTATGCTGATATATTTAATATTTACTGCTTCAAGCAGGCAGGTCTCAGGTGGGAGAGAGGAGTAATTTCTTTCTGCAGTCTGTGTCTGCTGGAATTATTTCTAACTCTATTTAAAGTAGTGAGATTCTTGCAGCTGCTTTTCAAAGGGAAAAGTGTGTGATATAGATCAATTTGAATTGGGCCCAGGGGGTTACCAAAGTGTATCTGTGCATAAAAGCTTGGCTTTCATTCACTAGTGTGTCATACAAATATAACTCCATCATATAATTTACTCACTTGAAGGCAGAATAGAATGAAATATAGGGGGCTTTGGCTTCAGGGAGTGCTAGAACAGCTGTGGAAACCAGCAGCATCGAAAGAAAATCATTTGCCTCTGTGTATTGCCATGGTTGGTTTAGGGGAATATATGATTCAAGAGGTTAAAGAAAAAGCCCATGATTCTGCATCTTCTCTATTTTTATCCATCTTCCTCATTGCAATGCTCAATTTCCCTCTACTGTAGAAATCTTATGGGCTTCCTTATCCAGAAGGGTGGTGTTTCACATGTTCGATACTTATCTATCATAAAAGAAGTTGATCTGGTTGTTTCCTTGTCCTCTGCCATCAATGATTTGTCCTTTCAAGCTATTCAGGTCATCCTTTCCCTTTGCTTTTTACACAAAAGCAGAGTAGAGTCTGTAAGCCCTCTTTCCTCTACCGTTTCAATGTCTTGGTATTTCTTCTTTACTAAAGTACACAAGAGACTGTCAAGTTCACATGCTCTAGGATTTTGATCATGGAATCCCACATCCCTTTCAGAAACACCAGCTACCAGAGGCTCACAAAGCAGCTTAGCTGAAAAGAGGGAAAATTTTGCTGTTAGTTCATGAATTTGACTTATAAGCTATAAGATTTTATATCATCCAAACAGCTTTTTTCATCCCTGCACTTTGACTGCTTGATTTTGGCAGGAGGAAAGCAAAATGCTAAAATAAAGCAGCAGTGTGAGATGCATCTGTGTGTCTGTGATCCTCTGCCACTATTCTGAATGGGTTGACCTTCTTTTCTAAAGTAGAAGATCCATGAAGCAAGCGAAGGGTAAGAGGATGAGCAAATGGACTTTCCCCTATGTAGAAAGGGATATATATAAGGGTCAGCAACAGTAAGGAGATTGTTTTCATATCTTACTTGAATGATTAACCTGCGCAGCTATTTGCAGACCTCCTTCCAAGGCCACCATCCATGGAATATGTTGGCTGCACTGATCCAGCCACCAGCAGACAGAGTACATGCAGTGTCTGTGTGGAATAAATTTTGGAAAAGACTGCTGCTGTCGTGGTTTCAGCTGATCTCCCCAGATCCTGCACTCAGAGTAACCCCAGGAGCTGAGCCCGTGTGTTAACAAAAGGGGCCCCCTCCTCAGCACTGACTTCTTGAGTAATTAGCAACTTGTGCTTCATCCAGAGGAGCAAATCCTACCACACTGAGTCTGTGTGTTATCGGAACTAAGAGCTAAACAAAAATAGTTTTAAGAGCTCCAGAATCTAGAGCTCCTACATTAGGAAAGCTTGTGCCAGGGGTGAGTGCCACCCCAAATACTTTCTCTATGTCCTGAATATTTAGAGTATTAAATATAGACTAAAACATCTGGGGGGTTTGCCTTCTTCCTCTCTTTTCCCCTTTTCTCCCCTCATTCATCTGGGTAAATCAATCTATTTGGAAGAGATATTCCAGCCCACAGGATACCACCTTAGTGACAGATTCTACTTTTCGTATCACTCATCCTCTAGAACTACTCCTGGATTTTAAATCTTATTAGGAACACAATCTCCCTGTCTCTGTCTGCTTTTATGTGTTCAGGATGTTGTTTTTCTATCTTCAAACTTCTTGTGTATTAGTTGAAACCATGATTCTTATGAAGATGTCTACAGGAATGAAAATGCTACAGGGAAAATGCATCCTTATTGTAACAATAACAGATGAGGGAAACTGAACAAGGCTATAATTCACATGAGGGATTTCTGACTCCACAGACTAGGAGCACAGTTCATGGGAACAACCTACACTGTGTGCAGCTGTGATCTCTGAAAGTAACTTCTGAATCCTGCAGAGCTCCTGCTGGGATGAGGTTTCTCTGTGAGGAAACAAAAGGTGGTTAAGCTCCTTCTGGGTTTCAAATTCTCACTTAGGAATAATTCCAGAATAATGTCTGAAATGTTGTTTTGAGCCTGGGAGCATCTTTCTCTTCTGATCCCTTTTCAAGACAGATTTGTAAGGGCAAAACTGCGTCATTGAAAATAATGAGGAGATTTAGGTCTTTCCCTAAGGAAAGACGATGCCCCAACATTAACTGGTCTGTGACAAATGCGTTCTTGTCCACCAGAGTAGAGGCTTGTGCTTGTATATCTCTAGATCAAAGGTTTGGGTGTGACGTCCCACAGGGTGATCACTTTGTGTGTCCTTCTGAGCTAGAAAAAATAGCTGGTATTACTTATTATCTCTTTTGTGTTAATGTGGCCTTATGCTGCAGGCCAAATTTCTCCCTGAGCATGAGTACAAGTAAGGCTCTGACTGGACATGACCTCANAATGACAACTTGAACTCACACAGGTGTTTTTAGGAAGCAGCTGACTTGTAAACAGGAATTCTTTTTATAAAATGAGTTGTGCCTTAAACTAGATGTGCTGTTGCTGGCCAGGGAATCCACAAGGGACTACATGGACCTTTGCAGTGAAGGTTGGCCACAGGGTTGTCAACTGCAACAGAGGCTGTGTTGGGACAGATGGAGAAATCCACAGCTATTGTCAGATTGCAAAACTCCTCTGTTGTATTCATGTCACAGTTGTTTACTTCTCACATGCTCTCTTGAGGCTGAGACATCAGCAAAAGTAATAAAAGGTGTTAATGATATCTCCTGTATCAGTAAAAAAAATGTTTTGTAAAGTAACTGGAAACTGCTAGAGAAGTAGCCACACTGCAACTTCATGAGTGACTGTATTAATGACAGAAGTGAATTATCTTATTTATTGGCCAACAAGGTTTTAGTTTATAAATTTTTTCCAAAAAGTTATCACTTACTATGAATGATACAAGATAGATAGGAGGTCTGTTTTCCTAGACATTTGGTGCATTCGCAAAACAAGCATTAGTTTTGGATTTCTGACAACATTTTTTTTAATTCTGTTTTTAAAAAAAAAATAAATTTTTTTGTGTGTGTGTCATAATTTTGTGACCTGATATTCTGACCTAATGCAGAGGAGACTTGGCTGTGACTGATGTTTAGCTCTAAAACCTTGCTGTGAGGGGGAGGTAGCGTAAAGAAAAGTGCATTAGGTGTGAATTTCTTTGAGGAGGATAATAAATTAGGATCCTGGGACTAGTGTGAATACTGGAAACACAGAAAAAGCTGCAATAAAAATGTAATTATGTTCTATTGACAAAGCAGTGCATTTTTATTACTGTGTTTATGACTAGAAGATACAAAGTTACCTGGCTAATAGCACCAGTGTTAAAGCCATACTATGTTTTATAGTGGCTACCAATTCACCCTTACNGGGTACCAGTTCACACATCTCCCATACAAACACACAAAACCTCTCATCAAGATAAAAAAAAGTCTGGATTTCTGTAGAAAATCAAAAGTCTTAGCTTGTCATGAAGAAATCCTATATGATATATGGTATGTGCTTTGCTTTGATACAGGGGGTGACCTTTTAAAATGAGTCTTGAAACTACTGGGTTAAACTCCACTCTCAGACTTACCAGGTACCCAGCTGTGAGTCAGAATCATAGAAGGTTTCTTCTGGGCAGAAGACCGTGGAGTTTGCTAGAGCCTGTCTCACAGAAGATGGCATCAGTTTCATGAGCTAAAGGGTTAGGTCTCATGCAAAGTTTCATCTCAATGTAACTAACAGCCATGGACTTGCACTCATTTCCTTGGAATATGCCCTTCATGTGGCTTAAAACACAATAATCTCATTGTTATACACATTTCTATAGGAAGATGTCTGAATCAACATTTTGGTGTTTAGGATGGAGCTTTGGAATTTGCTGTGTGAATTTTATAAATATGATTTTAAAATACATCTAGATTTGAACTGTGCATTCTATTTTTTTTATCAGGACCAAACATATGTCGTCCCACCCTCCCATGCTCACTATCCAAACAAAAACCTGTCAAAACTTTCTT
>WEIV01013130.1:1516-16482 GCA_013390005.1 Calyptomena viridis | reverse complement strand
CTGCCGGCCGCGCGGCGCAACAGTCCGAGCCGCTGCTGCGGGCGCGGAGCTTCTCATCCGCTCCCTGTGTGTCGCCAAGATTTACGGCTAAACTGAGCTCATACACAATTAGATGAAGAGATTGTAAAGCAAACGGGCGTTCATGGACACGCTCTTCTTCCAAGGAGGCCGAAGTAAGAGCGTGCAGTGACGCACTTCCGTGTTGGGGGGGCCCAGCCATGCTACATCCACGTGTGGGCTCGCAGCCCTTGGCTACAGGAAGGCACCACCACCTTTTCACATCAATATTTATTTTTGATGTCTCTTTTTCAAATTGAACCCCAATTCCAGTTCCCAGAAAAACAGATTTCAAGGCACAACAAGCATTTTCGTGTTTCAGACACAGCAACAGCATGGAGCACTCGGAATAGTCCCCACAGCTGCCCCTCCTGGGTGGGGGGAGAGCATCTCCCAAACGCGAGGGCTGGAGCACAGAAACACCTCTGCAACGCTTTGGGGAGGCCTCACACTACTCAGCAGGCCCTTACTTTCCAGGTAAGATGTCCTGAAGTAAAGACGAAACTGGTTTGTTCACAAGGCAACAGCTGCTTCTTTTTGAACACAGCGGGCTTCATTTTAGAGCCATTTTATCAAAGTAGCTATTTGATTTAAAAAAGAAGCATGCAGAAGTCTAACCATGTGCAAAACGAGGTTACTATCGAAGTGAAAATGCCTGTCTTCCTCCAGAGGAAAATGCAGTAAAATTTACCATGTACTCTAAAAATTGTCATTAACAAAGAAGTCACAGTTTCTTTTTTTTTCAGAAACACTTAAAATAGCATATTAATTTAATAATTAATATGCTGCATTTTGAAAGGAGCCAAAAAACTGCCAACTTTTTCTTCGTATTAAGATACAGAAGGTAAAAATGTGGGATAAAATGTAACAGAACTACAGGTGGCCTGCACCTGGATGAATGGAAAATATTTGATTTAGCTGCTTTACTTCCTAGAGTAAAGGACAAAATAAACAATAAACAATAATAAACAATGCTCAGCTGAATGAAATTAGCAAATGCAGCTAAAAGGCCCAGTTCCCCACAGCGCCTGTGATTAAAAAAAAAATCCATGGACTCATATATAAAAATGTAGTTTTAGTCTGAATACTGAATAGTTTGCTGCAGGTTTCCTGGAGTCATCATAGCAATCCGATTCCTTGAACATCACTGGAATTCAGTCTCTCTGCTCATCCAGTAATGTGTGCAGCTCCCTAAGGATGAACTTTTTGTAACTTACTTTTCCAGATTTTCATTTTTGCAAGTATCATCAGACTTCAGCAGACTTAATATTTTAAGACAGACCAATACTCTCTCTTTTTGAATAGCCAGTCTTGTGAATTCTGCAGTTTTAGAGAATTCTGGAGCCGGAGGTAGTGCTCTAAGAAGGTGTTCAACGAGCTGGGCTTGATCCAGTGCTATTCCTGATAGTCGATTAAGTTCTCTGTTATCTGGTAAAGTTAGATGAGTCATTGATATAAGCTGTAGAAGGTGGTTACTAAGTTGTCTCACATGAGTCAACTTCTCTGCCCAAAAATTCACTTCCCCTTTATCAAACAGATAATCATCTTCTTCCTTAACAAAAAGAAAACCAACAGTGATTAGAAAGTGACTTGTGATTTCATAATAACGAGAAAATAATAAAATATATGAAAGAGAAAATATGTCACAGAACAGCTTCTTTATATTAAAAAAAAGGTAAAAATTCATATGCCTTTTTTTAAAGGTTTGGGAGAACGCAGTAAAAGAGGTTCCTACTTTGCCAAAAAAAATTATCTTAAAAAATCAAGCAGTTATGGTACAAGTCTTGGGAAACAGTGGAAGTAAATAGTAGTCCTAATCCTTAACATGTGCCTGGCTTTTCCTATCAAACAGTCTTGTATTTCACAGAGACCTCTCTGTAGCCAGTATGGTAATTTGCTACATCATGGAGCTTTTTGAGTGGATTAAATGAAAAAGGAAAATTGTATCAGTCAGTGAATCTCAGAAAGGCATATAAACCACAGGCTTAAGAAAAGATTCGTAATATATTTTATGCGTCATATTAATTGTCAAGAAACTTCTCAAAGATGTAGCTGCTCCTTCCGGTTTACCTTCCAGCACTATTTTGATTTTTACAGTCTTTTCAAGACAAAAAGAGCACAGTGTATTATACAGTATTAGGTTTTACAGAACCAGCGTGGCAAAGCTTTTCTTTACAGAAATAATCCTTCTGAAGACAATGACTGATGTAAGCAAGGCTGTTTCATGTGCTGTGCAGAACTAGTCATATGGAAGATGGCATGAAGTTACCAAATATTTAAATGCCATCTCCGCAAAAGCCAGCAGTTGGGAGAGCACTGTTTTTGAACACCTCCTGTGCCTGCCACCCACAGCAGCAGTTTAAATTCAGGGCAAGCCATCATCTGCAATAATACTGAATGTAATTACATTTTGGCCTCAAAATGTTTCAGTCAACACTGACTTGTGAAGTAACTCGTGATTTATTTCAATGTTTGCTTATTGTTCTCTTTAATTTTATGCTGATATTGCTAGAAGACACACATCAAACTCTATTTTTATTCTAAATATTATTATCTATGTGATTTTTTACAAAAATATTGTAAGTCTAAGAATCTAAGTGTAATACTGCAGTAGTGATCATCAGGCTTCCTCAGATGAGCTATTTCATTCTATTCCTACTACAAGACTGCAGAAACACAGAGTTTCCAACATGATATAGCAACTGGTTGTTAAAATTACCAGGGCCAAAGTCTCCGAATCTCTTTTCAGGTCACTGTCTCCCAGCAGCCATTCCAGCAGGATCAGCACACCGGCACGGATCTCTCCCCACCACTGCAGCAGCTCACACAATATGCCAAATGCTAAATCCAAGGCCATTGGAGCATTCACTATCCTAAGTGCAAACTCTGTTGAGAGAAAATATGTGTAACAATATAGAGCAAGACCATAAACATTTTCAAATAAAATCAGCACAAAAATGATTTCTTGCTGAATTTACACAAAAGTATGTAGAATGATGAATTATACTGCAAGCAAGTTAGATGAATGTTTACTTCTGTGCCACTTGGGGCCTTTCCTCCATTCCAAAATAATGCATGAAGCAACTGAAAATGCTGATGCTTAATTTTTTCTGTCCTGCCCATGTAGTGACATTTATTAATTTGGGTTTAAATATACAAATATGTCTGTTAGAAACATCTCCAGAGACAATTCTGACACTATTGCATGGTGACTGTTTTTCCAAAACTACAGCTATGCCTTAGATCTGATTTGATGTGTTCACTGGAACTCAAAACCTACAACATATGGTATGTTTTTAAAGGGCTAGGATATAAAATGTATAATCATTTGGTGTGCAATCTCCTTATATATAACAAGATATACATATATATGTATACACACACATAAGAGAGATCAAGCACGAAGACAGGCTTAGAAAGGATGTTTGAGAAGGGAAATGCAGACAGTGTTTACGATATCATCACGGAGCTATATTTACACCAGTTCTGGCATCATGCCAGAACTGTACACAAAGCCGTCATCCACTCCGTATTTCTTCCCTAAACTTCCTATCTGCTCTCATTTGGGCAGATGCTTTTTTAGCTGTGTGGGTCCTAAGGCTGCCCTCAATAACAGAGGATAGAAAAATGCCAGAAGTCCCATTTGCACGAGAACTCCAATAACTGTGTTCACAGGTAGGAGTTTCACCACTCGTAAGATTAATGCATTTTTTTTTTTAAAGGAGACGGAGGAAAAGGACTGGAACAGGAGAGCTAATGAACAAGTCCCTGTAAAATCCTTATTGCCATAAAAAGGATTTGGGCAAAATTCATTCTTGTCCATAATCACCAGCAAATGAAAAAAAAAATCACTGAATGGTTTATCTTCTAAATAGTAGTATCAGAAGGATATGCCATTCTTGAAGGCTGTAATTTGCAAGGCAATACAGCAGAGTTGGAACTATTTGGTAAAAATCCATACAGACATGGAAAGCAGACCTTACTTTTTGTGTCTGACTGTATTTAAGCATTTCTCATGAAGCAAAACAACTATGGATATGAAAGAGGCACAGCAGTGCAGCTGAGCCTTGCCCCTCACAACCCACGTTTAGACTTCTGTTCTGTAACCCTTCCTGAGGCCTCAGACCAGCTGCAGGTTTTCTGGAGTACGTTGGCACAGACAAGAAACTCACAGTAAAACCCCAGGATTGGGCAAATGCACATGCCAATGGATAAAGAAATGCAGGAAACATCTAAGGGCAAAACAGACCGACAGAACGATGGGTATGTGTTATTTGACAGACCAGGCAATGTACGGAGGACACTGGGAGGATGAATTAGTATTTGAGACCATGAGGAGACAAAGGACCATAATAAGGAAGGGAGTGAAGGAGAAAGAACAGATGGTCCCTTCTTTATCTTGGAGTTAGATGAGGGTAAATGGAAATCTCCTTGAACAAGCAACAGGAAGGCAGGCAGTCAATCTCTTGGTGACACTAATAATGATATATACACAGTTTGTCTCTGCTAGACAGGCAAATCAAATGTTCAAATCTACTTTCTTTGTATCAGGAATTATCGCTGTATCAGGACATCCCTGAGCTTTGTCTGTGAGGGGAGAGCTTGTAGTGGTGCAGTACAACATTTCCACACCATGTAGTTTAGGTATTGGAGTTTTTAGGTATTGTTTTTGCTGACATTTCTTCCCAGGATTTGTTTGGGTTTTCGTGGGGGGTTTTTTGTGTGTGTGTGTTTTTTTGTTGTGGTGTTGGGGTTTTTTTTCTTGTTTTGGTTTTTTTTAGGTTGTGGGGTTTTTGGGTTTGGTTGGTGGTTTTTTTTTTTTTGTTTGGTTGGTTGGTTGGTTTTGTTTTTTTTTTTTAAAAACTTGCNNTTTTTTTTTTTTTAAAACTTGCTTTCTCGGTTGCTGTGTCCCATTTAGTACCAGTCTAATACTCTAAAGAATGGGCACAATCGTTGTCCTTAATGTTTTGATGTGCTTAGGCTCAGGTACAAAACATCTTAATTCAAGTGCAGTAGGGACATCAAAAATACTGGCAATCCTCAAAGCTGGAATAACAGAGATTAAAATGGGGCGTGGTAGTCTCAACCTGAAACCAACATCCTGGTTATGAACACTTACAAAATGCAACACTTTAAACCCAGCTCTTTGAATTCTTTCAAATTCAAATTTCAAATCCTTCTTTCTTTTGAATTCTGGTGATCTTTCTGAGTTTTGTGGATGACTCCTGAATGCCTGCAGTTGTCAGTATTTATATAACGTCTCTTGCTTGTGCCACTTTATTTATATTTAAATATTTAGCAAATTCAGTGATGCTGGAAGCTAAAAACCAAACATGGTATTTCCCACTGCTGAGTTAGCTGTTGCTTTGGAGGACAACTTTAGATACAACTGCCATTTTCTAGGGCTTTCTTCCTTTTTAAGATTTAGACTCCTTAAGTATAAATAGAGTGATGCTCTCTTTGTGAATGAGAATGCTGGACTACTGAGAAATGCACCAAGAAATAGACTTGGGGCCTCTAATTCTGTTATTACATCAACATGCTCAAAACTACCAGAAGGTAGCAAAACAAGAAATGCTGAGGTCCTGCTTAGACTGAACTTGCTTGCTAGCAGTTTTTCAACAGCATGACACAGAAGAAAATGCAGTTTTGTGGTCAGAGCATGGCAGTCTTTTAGAGAATCCTACAAGTTGCAACAAAGGAAATGGCAAGTCTTTTTTGTTGGTGGTGGTGGTTTCTTTCTTCAAAGAAGAAAAGAGAAGAAAAGAGAAAAAAATACAGGAAGAACATGGAAAGAAGGAGTAGCACACGGGAAAAACATGAAGACCCTGAACACAGTACTGCCCCAAAGATGCCAACCACCCTTCTGTGAACTGCAGACACCATTTAACTGATCAACCAAACCCATGTGTCAGTTCTGATGTTGAGACCAGAGAAAACCAAAGCAACATCACTTTGATAATGCTAAAACTTAGGGTTCAGAAACTTGGGTAAAAGCCTGACTACCCTGGGCTTTGTGCTACAGAAAGCAGCATAGCGATGTCCTGGTACTTCAGGTGTTGACATATGCTCAACAACACATCAAAGTCTGGCAAATGAAGAATTTTCACTTCCACCTGCCCATCCCATCCCATCAGCGTATCAGGAATGGCTCCATCATTTCGGAATTGCTTCCTCAGCTGCTGTAACAGAACACACTGACATTAACTGACCTTGGAACCAGTTCACACAAATTTGATGCTAGAATAGTTTAAGATTAGATTTGTGGACTACCGATGCCACAATTATAACAAAGAGATGTAGCATATATCCAAAACCCCTCCCCGAAAACTTTCTAAGCTTGGAGTGCTGAAGTAATACAAATGAATAACAGGAAGCAAATCTACATATGTACCTATGATTTAATAGCTAAAAAGCACTTTCACACCAGGAAATGTTCTGTTGCTTTGATGACCCCCCCAGCTCCAAAATTAACAGCCATGGATGCTGTAACCAAATAAAGAATTTTTTAAGATACCCAAAAAGGTATGTGTCTTCTAAAAATAAATACATATCTTCACTGATTTTTTAACTGCTTACAAGAACTGCTCCTCACATCATCATCTGCCTGCAAAAGCAGGACTGATTTTCAAGAAACCACATATTACACATGATGCTGTGTTTGTGACTCATGCTATGACTTCAGAGAGTGGTCTGAGCAAGATGAAGTTCACCAGGGGCAAAAAGGGCAGGTGGCTCCCCCTTCACCGCAGCCCCCTCAGGCCATGGGCCCCTGGTGCTTACCTGGTAGCCAGCTCAGGTACTCTGCTGCTCACGTGGTAAATTAAAGCTGAGAATAGCAGAACAGGCATTTGGCACACAACTTGGCATGTGGGTTCTCCTGCTTGGCTGGCAAGCTGAGCTGGTTACCCTGTAGTCAGAATTGGTATAGCTGGGGGCTGGGGAAGGGAAGATCACAAGACAGCAAGGGGAAGAAGGGCAGCCAGAGGGAGAGCAAGACCTCCTCGTTCAGCAAGCTGTTAGCCCAGGACAGCCATCACCTCAAACTTCCCCATCAGAGCCTTGCAAACAAAATGCTAACAGAGATTATTTAAATGACTGAGTATTAATAGTCTTTAATAATGTAACCAACTATTTAAAGTAACTGAATAAAAAAAAAATTCAAATTACAGATTTATAGAAGCAGCTCACAGCTGATTACTGCCACAGGAACTAACCCAGCAGAAATCAAACCTGGAGATGTAGCTATTGTCAAACACTTGTCTACAATACAGTAGAGCTCCTTCCACAACAGTTCTATCAAAACTGTGTTAAAAATATAATTTTTTTAAATTCCAGAACACACGTATGTTCCAACATGCAAAAACATCACGAGCAAGATAGGCATCTTCCTAACTAGACAACTACAGGGGTTGAAATACAAAAAAATTCTCTATGACTTAAAACAAGTAGTTACAAGCAGAAGAATTAATACTACTCATTGAAATGAAAAATAAAGATAAGAATCAGGTACTACATGCCTTTTTCATTTTGAGGAATTGAATTTTCATAAAGGGAAAGGGGTTAAGTACTGCAGTGTTTTAGTCTTTGTGAATCCACCCACCTAAAAATTAGACCTCCCACATACACATTCATATACTCCAAAAGCTTTGATCATGCCAGATGTAAATATTTCTTCTGGTAGCCTATTACGTGTCCTCCAACTATACAATTGTTCTCTGTTAAAGCCTTGGTGATATTATGGGGAACTGAAAGTATGTATTAAGAGCATATACACAGATTTTAAGGACAACCATGACAAAATATAGGCAAAATAGAAAAGCAGAACATATTTTGTGCCTAACAAAGCATTTTCTAATTGGTTTTATACTGGGAATTGTTAACTACAGTTCATTCTAGATCAAAGAGTGATGCAATTTTTGTAAACTTATACTTTGTTCAGAACAAACATAAAGAGAAGTAAAACTGCAAGGCAGCTTAGTGTAACAGCCTTGACAGAAAGCATCACAAAGAACAGTGTACCAACAGCAAGGATGTTTTCAAGGAAAACATATAGGGTGAGTTCTCAAACTGAAATTAAAGACAGTATTTTAGGTAGACCATTTACCATCTGTAAAATATTTTCTACTTTCTTGCACAAAGTGCTGCCTACCTAGGTATAAACACTAATACACTGTAATCAATATGGTACCTCAAAACACCCTGGTAAAATGAGGTCGTATTCTTGCTTCAGAAGGCAAGCATGGGCATTTAAAGCAACGAAGAACACTCTTGACATAACTGGGGATTCATTTCATGTTTTCTGACACATCACTATAACGAGATGATGAGTATCAAGCAAGACATCAGGTACTCATCCAAATGATGGAAGATTCAGCATCACAGTCACTAATATCTGTACTATTAGATTTGCAAATGGAAAATTTCACCTAGTCATTTACCACTTTTTTGCTGTATTAAAGATTTTCTTCTTTTGGGTGTTCAGTAATAATTAAGTTTGCCCCTATTCTCAACATATCAAATAGAAGAGAACTGAATGAGGCAGTGCTGCAGGTATATTTTTTTACTTAAAATACTGTGTTTATATATGCCTAGGCTTCACAAAGCTTAAAAAGCCTTCAAATTTAAAAAAAGAAGTAATCCCATTGGCCCAACCCAAGAGTTAAAAGAGCTGGCAAATAAAGTGAGGTTAGAAACTGCATTTCTTATGTTGAAATAACACACTTACATGTTCTACTTGGAGGCAGACAGGAATTGTGCAACTCCACAGCAAGTCAACACATAGGTGTTTTGCCGCTAGAAAAACTGGGCAGAAGAAAAGCAGTAGCAGTACATAGAAAGTAAAGGGGTGTTCATCACTCTCCACAAATAATGTCAAGAGTGCTATCACCCTTCTGGGCACTAAGATTAAAAAAGGACAACTGAGAAGTAAAATAAACAAAAAAAGAATGCAGCAATGGTAACTATTGCATCTGGATAGTTGGCAGATGGCTCTTGCAACTGCACTGTGTCAATTTAAGTTACAAACATCAAACTTTCCACTTTTAAAAATGACCATTTATGTAAAATCTAATATATAAGCAGATTCCTTTTCATAGTGTTTCATAAAATCAAAGGCGATTAGATCATTTCTGTCCTCTCGAGAAATATCATTCCCTAGATGACGTACAACTACTTCATCTGTTTTCCATTTCCCTGCCTGAGTCTGTTTTACAGCCGTGCTTTTTCAGGATGACTTTAAAAAGAGGCCCTTCCTGACATCACCCAACACGATGTCAAAACACAACACCATTACAAAACAAACTAATCAAAACTAATGTCTTAATAGTTGCAGTCTCTGAGTAGAGTGGCAGTGATGCTGCTCTCAGCTTTGACTTTGATTATAAACAGATCTGAGTTAATAACGTGTCTGACTATGATGGAAACTTACAGCTCAGCACTGAGCAGAAAATTAAGGTTCTTTCTTGAGCAGAAAAGAACATATATTCATCACCTTTTCATGCCCTTTTTTGGAATGTGAACTGAACAATATTTTTCAACTCAGTAGCTATGGGGTTTTTTTCCTTTTTAAATATATATATATATGTGTGCATAAATAAGCTTTTCCCATGTGAGCCGTGCCTCCTTTACACAAAGGGTTTTATCACTAAACAACCATAGCTCACAGATCTGTCAGAGGAAATGAGCATTTGAACTTCACCACTTACATTACTGCTTTTGCAGAACCACCTCCCCAAAGCCATGTTCTAATTTAAACAGAAAAAAATCCAATACCCCCTGCCTAAACCCACAGAACTCGTGCTTTTCCTTTTGAAAAGGTAAAAATATTATTCAGCTAATTGTTTAAAACTGTGGCAGTGAGAATGTATTATGTTTTTGCTGAAAAAATTCAAGATAAATACAGCTTCAAAGGTAGTATCTCTAGAACTAAATATATGACTGAAGACTCTTGTTATTCACATGTTCCAACTATACAGAACTTTTTGCTTAGCACTTATGAAGGCAACTGAATGTGATGTATGTTACAGCTTTGCTGTAGGAAGACAGGAGACACATTTACCTCTACCATAGCTGAAATTTCAGAATACCATCTAGGGAAGGATGGTAAAAAGGTTTGTTATTTAAAGGATAAAGGAATAATGAAAGGGTGGTTCATCAGTACAGAAAATTTTTCCCTTCAATACCTGTAAACCAATATAATTTGGGCAGAATGCTTAAAAAAAAAAAGCTATTTTAAAAGCAATAATAGAAAGGCACACTTTCCTTTATTGCTATGGAGTCACAGCCATGACCATCACAGCTTGCATAAGGAGCCTACCAAGATCTGTAAGCTGCTGTCCTGTTTACTCACTTGCAATTAAAACGCTGATAAGAAAAAGCACATTTAATAGATTATTCACATGAACACTCCATTTAACATTTACCACTTCCAGACTCCAGCGCTGAGCAGACACAATAATTTTCCATGTATTCTTTCTTAATTTTTCAAGCATGACCTTTACATAACAGTGCCACTGAGTAATTAATAGAGCTAAATGAAGCACTGTCAGTAAATAATCAGTAGCTAAGTGTATGATGGATGAGCTGATTCTAATTCAGTCCATTCACTTTCAACTTTAATTAGTGGCATTGTATTCTAGAAAGCAAACAGTTCCTTCATCCATGTGATGATCTAGCTTTGTATAAGTGGGCTGAGAACAACTTGTAAGGTGTTGACATAAATTTGGGAATAAAAAGTAAAAAAATCAGTGCTTACACATTTTTATGTAATGTATTTCTTCAAAAAGAAGTAAAGTTTCCCCTGCAAAAGCCACTGATTTTAACAAGTACCATACACACCAATAAATCTTGCTAAGACAGTTATGAGTCTTAATGCAAAAGCTCTTTCCTTTTTTTTTATTAAACCAATTGATCTAAATTACTAAGTGTATGTTGGTGGAATTTTTTGCAATACACAAATACAGGCACAAAAATGCTATGTATTTCCACACAAGTACTGATACAACACTAAACTTCTTTGCTGCTAAAACCTTTGTATTAGATGCATGCTTGACTCAGCTGATGACAACTACTAAGCAAACTCTTCACTTTTGAATTACTAGAATTTAGAGTAGTTTTAGATTGCTGAAAAATTTTCTAATTTTCAAGACCACTTAGATTACAACACTCCTTGATCTTGTTCTACATTTTCTCCTGAATGTTAGTTTACATTGGTATTTCTCATCCTTCTTCCAGCAGTTCTAAAAGGTGGGACAAGGCAGAGTTGCAGATTCCTGCAAACTGTGGCTATTGAGCATATCTGAGTAGAGACTTGCTAACTTAGTACAAAACATCTGATTCAAGTGTATGTGTGACTAACTCAATGAAGCTATTTTTGAGCAGAATAGCAAAAGAGCAACATGGGAACTTCAGTATTCATATCTGTTCTAATACCTTATAATGGAATAGCATGGGGAGAAAATGTTTCTAAGGCTGTTTATACTTAATTTTTTTTTATCTTACTTATTAAAAAAGGGTGACATATGAAACGCAGTGGCTATAAAATTGTTCTTATGGAAAAGTGCCATAAATGTTTTGTATAATAATTTATGCCAAAATGTTCATGATATAGTCTAATCTTCTGTACTGGTTAATTTTCTAGACACATTTCCTCACCACGGAAGATAATACACTTAAAGAGCAAATCCCCAGAGAAACTGCTCACTACATGAATGCTTGATAAAAAAACCCCAACCACCCTTACAAGTTTCCAATACAGTCCAGACTGTCTCGCCCAGATGTTTTCCAATGCATGAAGTTTGTGTGTAAAGGACAGCTCACGTTATTTTTATCCTTTTGTTGACATATACGTACATGGTTACACAATGCTATGAAAATATAATTAAGTTTGCAAACACACTGTAATATGGGAAGCTGCAAGGACTACAAAACAGTCACAATACAAGTGCTTAGTTCAAATGACAAAGAGGAAATTCTTCCTTTTTTTTGGTCAAGATCAAAATGTCTTCCAATACCTGCTGTGAGTTGGTTTTGATGCACTATAGTATGATCTGTTGTGCAGTTTTCTGACATTACAGGAAAAGAAGTCAGCCTGACTCCTAAGCTGCAGTCTTACAGACAAGCAAGTGCTGCCAGGGACCTCCTATTCAACAATCCAGTGATTCCAGATCACTCAGGGGCAGTGATCTAAGTGATCTCAGGAGAACTTCGGGGCAGTTCTCCTGCAAGTGTCTAACAGGTAAACAGCCCCAAGTCTCAATCCTAAATGGAGGATAATATCTCTCAAAATTTTTTCAAGAACTTTTTCGCTCCATGAGAGAACCATTTGCTCTTTTCATTGGGACGTGATTTCACTTGAGAGTTGGTTTCTGGCCTTTCTTTCACAAATACTCAGAAATGAGATGAGGCATACATGTTCCTCACTCTACTACCAAAAGTTTTGATCACAAGAAAGGCTTGCTGATCCTAATGGCTGATCCAAGGCATTTCTAGAATCAGGACTCAAAGTTTCTTCCCAGGATGATGTTCATGCTAAAAAGATCCCATGGAATTGTTCACCTCCTTTTTCCTTCACACAGCTCTTGTTGCCTAGGTGACTTCTGGATTTTGCACCTTTAGTGACCTGAGACACTTCCACTTACACAGGGAGGTCCATACCTCTTTGGAAATTGTATGACTTACTTCCTCTGTTACTGAAATATGTGAGGCTCTGGCATTTCATACAACTGCAGTCTAAATGCATTAACAGCTGGCTTAAGATTTGCTAGGAAACTTCTAGCTGTCACCAGGGCATCCTCTAGCAGGCTGCAAGTCCCTTAGATGGTATGTCTCCATCTCAGTCATCTGTGGGATGGCTACCTGCAACTTCATCTGCATCTTCCACAGACACACCAATGCTGGAGGCCTTGGCACACTCAGATGGATCAGTAAATCATAACATGGTTTGTATGAATTAGTTTGAGACCTTCTTCCAAGTAAATTTACAGAAGGAGCAGGAGCTGCTTAGTCTTGCATAACACGTAAATATATACACAGACTCTCTGACTGATAAAGAGTATTCAATCAGTAACCAGAGTTCTTCAATAGAAAGATACCAATAAACTTGTCTAATACAGATTTTACACTTTCCCACTTCCTTCAGAGTCCTTTGAGGAATTGCTTTATGCCTCTTCAACTGAGAAGGAACTAAGATAGTGCTGCAAGTGCTTTCCCCAATGTGCTGAAGATAAATGCTCCTTGTACAAGACACTACAAAAATTAAAACATTTGTGTCTCACACAGTAATGCATACATGAACTATACAACACCAGGGACTTCCCCATCACAGGGAAGAAATTTCTCTTTCCATTCTCTATGCATTTAATACATGGCTTTGAATCTTTCTTATTCAAAATATTCCAAAATATTCCAAGTAGGCATGAAAGACAGAATGGCTAAGTAACCTGTGAGTCTCAGTCATTCATCATGATTAGGAGTGCTTCATAAATCACTTGCACTTATAACAATGTGCATGGAAAGAAGGAATGGCACTATCTATTCTGCAGGTAGAGTAGATAGTCATGAAGATTAAAAAATCTTGACTGGTTTTAGAAGTCTGATCTGAAACATTATGACCTATTTCACTGAGGAGTCAGCACCCCATAATGCTTTAATATTCAAAATGCATTTCCCTCAGGCTTCAGCTGTGCGTGTTCTGAACTCCTGCAAATCATGGCTGCAAGGTAACCAGCTGAACATTCAGCAAAGTGGTGACCTCCTTTCCAAACTGCTTGGAATGACTTGCTTACCTGTACAAAACAGCTCTCTGGGAGAGGCAGGGACAGAATGCAAATCACTAGGGCAAAACTAAATAGCTTTGACATGTTCCTTCTTGTGATCCTGGTCTTACTCACTTTATCACATTCAACTTGCAACTGAGGTAGTAGTACTGTTGGAGATGATGATTTCCTCTACACTGTATGTTCTGATTCACCACCAGAGCAAATCAACACTGTCTACTGAATTATAAAAGAGCTTCTGGAAAAAGCCCCAAGCAGTGATAGTGAAATTCATCCTTGTTTCTTCATATATGTGGCACTACAAGATTGAATTAAAGTTAGATTTCCTAACATTTGGACACTTTACCTTGAAATCTTCCAAATATTCTTAGTGTGGAGAAAAGCTGGAGGAGGAAGATGGCAACATATACATGTCATTTGCCAAGTTCCAAAGCAGAAAAAGAAATCTATACCTTACCCAAATAATGTGACATTTTATTGATTCTCGCGCGTCAGAGAAACAGTGGAGCCCTGACCACTTGAAACTAATGAAATGACAGGAAATGTGGAGATGGGAGGTATATCCACAGCACTGCTCCAGTGTCTTCTACCTAGCCCCAGTCACCAGACTCACAGTATCTCAACACAGGTCTCCTTAACTTGACAAGTTAAGCCCTAAGTTTGACACCTGGCCTCACAACTACCTCCAGTCACAGTGTCCCAAAATGCAGGAAAGTGTTCCACTTTATCTTCTTTCATCCTTTCTCTTTTGAACCCTTCAAAATCCTCCCTCGTCGNAAAAATCCTTACTAATTGGTACAGAGTTAACACAAGTAGCTGAAAACAAGGATCTTATACGAGAAGTATTAGGCAATCCTAACAACAGTGCATCAACCCTCCCTATAAAAAGATTCAGTTCACACAATTGAATTTACAAAACAAATTACAAAGAGAAGAATGAGATAGAAAAGCAGAAGGCAGAAAGTTTACAGAGGTCAATTCAAGATCTGTTGAAAAGGTGCAAGAAGCACAGAAGATGAAGTGTGAGGGCAGGTAGAGATGAACGGAGCACTCAGTGCACAGGAAAGAATAACAGCTCTGGTATATTTTATTCAATCAGACTGGCAACCTGAAAGAATAAACAACATCAAA
>WEIV01013127.1:174206-189533 GCA_013390005.1 Calyptomena viridis | reverse complement strand
AGAAAATTCTATCATTTATTCCCCAGACTCCACAAATGCCTTTAAAAACATTCATTTTTATTTCATAATTCTGCCAAGGTACTATTTAGAATACAGCAGAGGAAGAACAAGTGTGCATGCTATTTTCTTTTGAAGAAAACCAGCCTCTCTACTGAGTGCTCATGCAAATATTCAAGTGACATTTATCAGTTCATCAAAGAAAGGAAAAACAAATAACACCGAATTATCGGATNAGTGTAGGATAATGTTACTGCATTGGATTTACAGGAGAAAAGATTCACTAAATTATTTCACTGGCTTTAAGACTCGAGTGCTTTTGACTAGAGAGTAATGCATCTCTGCAAGTGAGGAGGTTCCAAAATAAAAGGATTTCATAGGAAGAAGGAATATTTGCTCTGGGAGATAGGGATTAACGGAGACAGAGAGAAAACTCATAGAAAGTAATTGCATGATGTAGCCTTTCACAAGAAGAGCAAAGGTTTAAGTCTTCTGTCTACTATTCATCAAGTGGCAAAGTTAAAGAGAGAGTATTCATGTGCTGCAATTTACCCAGAAGCAGGCACTGGCTAATGAGAATAGGTGGGCAGGGTTTCTGAGAATCTTCATTCCCCAGGTGATCTCACCAATACATGGGACATCCCATTGTCATGTTTCTGTCTTTCTGTCCTTCAAGGCCTGACAATCAATGGTTTCTGCCAGATGAGATGAAGAAGACTCTCCATAATGTGTGGCTTTACAGAGATGGTATGGACACAATCCAGTATGTCTGCCATTCTCTCCTGTGGAGGGCAGTGGTACTCTTAAATAGTAGTTCTAGGCTTTAATAGTGTAATTAATGATCTTGAAATGAAGCAGCAGCCAGCATGTTAACAATATTATTTTGTATTAAAGTGGATGAGAGATACTGCAGGAAACGAGAAATGAAACACGGATCATAGAGAGGTTAGAAACATGGGTAAAGAAATAACAAAATTACTTTTTTTTTCAGACAAAATACATAATTTTCTAGTTGTTTCACACTTGTAATAACAGTTCACAACAGGCAAGAGACAACAGACAACAACAGACTTGAGGAGTGGGTGAAAATTGGAGAAACCTGCTACAGCAAGAGATATTCAGGGGTGAGAGAACAAGAGACCTTACAGTGAAAGAACAGGAGATATCAGAGTGACAGCATCAGAGATCTTATGGTTGTAGGAGATGTAAGAGTGATAGAAGAAAGCAAACTGGATGATAAGTGAGATGTACACAGGCATATGTAACTTGGGATAGAGAAAAACCTCTAGAAGCATTAAATGAAGGGATGTGCTCCTAGAGCTAAGTATGTGCATTTCACTGGTGAATTAAGCTTTTACTGCTTTACCATGTTCCGGCAAAACGTTAAATAGTAATTTAGAGAGACTACTGGAGAAGAAATCCAAATGTGTGTAATTTGAAGGGACTGCAAGGGAAATCTTGACTCCCAAACTTAGGGCAATTAGAAAGTATTTACGAAGGGCCTTGGCAAACCTACTTAAGATGTTAAAAATCAACTAAGGTAAAACATTTCTGTTATTAACTATTATCTATTATCTAGAGGGAAGATTTGTCTCTTACCTCCATTATTCTCTTGGGAGAATTGGCTGCATGTCACTGGTGAAAGCACTGCCTTTTCCTTTGTGGGTGTCATCATCTCCTGGCTTGTCTTCCCTCTTGGAACACTCTCATCCTTGCTGCTACCTGACATGAAATCCCATTGAAAGTGTTAGAAGTATCTTCACTGGGCTTCCATTTTGAAGCAGCTGGCTGTTTGCTCTTTCCCTTTGGTAAAAGGACTGAGATTTTTCATTTGACTTAATATGACCTTTTTTCTCTTCGTAAATTGGAAGATATTTTTAAAATACTAGAATGATATATGAGAAAGGGGGAATGAAAAATGTTATTTTAAAAATAGTTAATAAAAAAATATGGTTCTGATATTGATACCCAAACAACTGCTGCTTGTACAATAATTTCAGAACTGAAAACAATTTTACAAATATTAGGTGATCATATGAATACTTGCAAGAAACAGACATCATATATGAATAAGCATAAGCTCGATCTGTTCATTTAGGAAAAGAAATACTGACAATTGTGCTTTGGGTTGAGTTAGATTAATTTAAAAAAGTAGTATGTAACCATCTTTAATGGCATGCAGTAGGTTTAACAGTTTAACTCCTTTATATAACTAGCATCCTGCCTTCAGATTACGGACATATTTCTACCTAGAATATATTTACAAAGTGTAGTACAAAAAAGTTTCACTAGCTTTCATGTACTAAAAATTTTGTACAAGGGCAGAAAACAGCTGGAACACAAGAAAAGAGAAGGAGGAGACCCAAAGCCCAGTTCTGCAGTGGAATAATCCCATTTGCTGGGATCTGTAATATCCTTCCCTTCATCAGATCTTGGCTGCTTGTTTTTAGTCTGTGTGCTGATTTGGGGACTGACCTAATCTGTTAAACAAAAAATATCACAATTTTGTTATCATTCATGTCACTGCTCCCTTTACTGAGTTGCCATTGTGAATAGGAGTACAAATAGATGATTCTGGAGGAGACATAGACTATAATTATGGCAGATCTGACTTTGAGAGTCTTTCCTTGTAGCAGGGCTGCATCTGCAAAAACACTGAGAATTTGGTATTGAGAAGGCATCTGTGAAAGAGCTCTGGGGAAGGGAACTAGCAAAGTGGGGCTTGGAGATAAAACCAAAAAATACTGCGTTACAGTATTTCTTAAAATATGTAAGGAAATTTGACCCCACGTCTTCGTGATAGATAATACCAAAAGTAGCTAATACTATTATCAACTTATTCTCCCTTCAGCAAAATTTATATGGCCCTGAACAGTGCCAATATATTATTTAACACCTACAGTTGTGTAGGGTGTTTCATATATTACGTATATGAAACAGTTCCTGCTCCTCTTCTTCGGAGCAGGTTCCCAAAGAGCTTGCAATGTCATCTTCCCAAGGCCTATGATGTAGCTCTATGTTGCACTGACATTTGTAGGTCAATAACAAAGCCCACTCTACTTCCTGAGCCCTCCAGAGCCATCCTTCTGCCAACATGTTAGCACTTAACTCTGTCAGTGCCTGAAACCTGTGGGAAGCTGGAACTCTTCACCTGATTAAAGTAGGTGTTTAAGTCTTTGTTCACATCAGTTTTGTGCATTCAGCCTTCCTTACAAGAAAGCAGCCCCCCACACATACAAAGAATTAAGAGCTCTCACGTTTGTACTGTTTGAACCCTATCTCCTTCCACGTGATTTCAGCAGAATTTGGAACAAACTACAAGGAAAGATAAAGGAAAGAATTGAATGTGCCTTTGATGCTTTCATAAATATAGTTTACACAGGAGAATAATGTTCTAAAATATTTTTTAGGCAGTCCTTTGGATATTCACACCTCTGGAAGAATTGTGCTGACTTTGTCTCTGAATTAGCTATAATATTTATAATCATATATATCCTAGTTCTCTTTACCAGCTCCAGTTACTCTTTTTTTCCCTGTAAAATGGGGACAGGAGAGGACATTATGTATCAGAAAACTCCATTGTTTTCTTATAGAGCTCTGTGATGTATTGACATGCCCTTTTGCACTGGAGAACATTTTATACAGTATATTTCCTAATTACTTATGAATTTGCTGCTTTTATTGTTCTGTGTCACAGCCTTAACATCCATTTTAATGTACTTTTGTGTGGAAATTAGAATGCCAAGAGTTAAGAAGTAAGACTTTCTGTACATGGTGGCAGATGTTCAGAGCAATTCAGCATGTCAAGCTGGGGTCAAATGGAAAGGGAATGTCATTACTAAATGGCAACATTTTCCATGGGTTTTAGAGAAATTCAAATCCTTTTTTAATCTAAATTTATTTTATCTTTTTTTTTCAGGGTTAAGGGTTGGACTTCAAGTTCCTATCAGACATTTGTATATTAAAATGATTTTACATTTAATTATTTTCTAAACTAACTTTCAAAATAGTTATTCACAGAACTGCCATACCAGAGTGCAGTCTATTTCACAGGACCTTTTATCCTGACTCGCATATATTTTATATGATATACTTGCCTACTTGTAAGGCATAGATTCACATATCCTCTAATTATTTTTTAAAAGTCTTATGCCCAAGAAGTATCTACTCTTATACTAGAAAAATCTGGGACACAATTCTGTATCCAATATGTATACACCTAAGTGATGCCTAAACGTCACTGATTTCCTCCGAGTATTTGAGTAAGAAATTTAAGCAACAATCTATTGCATTAAAACTTGAATTAAAAAAGTTAAGAGGAAGGGTTTCTATCTGTGACACTCATGACAGTGGTCAGCTGCCTTTTTTTTTTATTTTTCCCCATTCCTGTATTCAGTGTGCAGTTAAAATTCCTATTTTCCTTTAATTCTACAGTGATATTGGAATGAGTTTGAGATGGGATAATGTATTCAAAATTATAATGGTTTAGAAAATTACTTTCTATTTTTTAGCTATTACCACAAAGTCTTGTAATACATTATCATTATCATGAAAACCAGAAAAGAAAGGCCTAGGCATGACAGGTGTGCTGTAACTTGGTCATAATTGTACTAATGTGTGTGGGATTGTGTGGCAATAGATTATCCCATATATCTTTCCCATTATTGTACATTTTAGCTAGTCAAGGGCCACTATCAGAACCAAAACTCTTCCTTCTATACTATCTTTTAATTTCCCTGCCTACCCATTTTCCTCCACTTCAGACACACGTACCTTGTAACCCATGAGCAACAAGCAGTGCTGAGGCTCTACGGGACCCGCTAAGCATTATGTGACTGAGGAAACTTTCTTATAGTACCATATATTACATCATTATATGCCTTGTAGTTTTCCTCACACTTTCTCCCATTCCTGTTTTGAATTCTGATTTCTCAGCAAAGTGAGCTCCATTGGAGTGTTTATTGACACCCAAGTCATAAAAAATGTGCCGGCCCAAGAAGCAAGGGGTGGGAGAGACACCGGAACTGAAAAAATTTTTATCTATCCCACTTTCTCAGAGATTCTTCCCCAGCTCAATATGATGCCCAGAACAAAGTCCTGAATGCATGGCACGACATCAAACCTAAGTAGCTTCAAGACCCAGTGACATACACACATGTATTCCCATGTGCACACAAACATTTATAAAGTTAAGTGAGAGTGCATTGCTGATGCAAGCTACTTCAAAATGTGTTTGAAGCTTTTTAGAATATTTCAGTTTGAAAAACTTTCCATCACTCTTTATAATAGCTATTTTCTTTTAAAAGGTTTGCAATATTTAAGATGTATAGCAGTTTAGCCTTGTAAAAATAAATATATTAATCTTGTCATTTCCCTGTGGGGCCTATATTTTATGGATAGTTAGCATCTTCTTTGTCTATATTGTAAAAGTTCCTTGTTTTGTTACCAGTAGGAAAAAAAGAACAAGTTCATATTGCTGGCATGTTCAAAAATCTATTTAACTAATTATGTTTTGTGCCTATCTTTTTCACCTTAAAAATAACCTTACGGTTGGAAAAATGTACCTTTTTGGCATTCTGAGACAGTGACCAAATATAATTAATTGCTTTCAAAATAATTGTTCTACCACTGAAAGGGTTTACCAAGTATCAACATTATTTTCAAAATAATATGAAGGAACAGAAGGCTTTTTATTTTTCTAATTTTAATAACAGGCATTTAAGGAGTGCTTGCTAGTAAAATAAACCCTGATGGGGGCTGTTGGAAGCCCAGGTGTTTCCTACTGTATGCAGCCTGTATTTCTGCACTTCACATCAGTAGCCCAGACCCATAGAGAAAAATAGTACTACCTTTTTTTCAAAAGTACTACTTTGATTTCTTGCAAGAACCCCACCTGATACTCAGATTCTAATACTGTATACAGAGCTGAGATTCAGGCAAGAAAAGACTTCGATTTAAAGTCATGAAGATGACCATGGCGTCATTCTTTAGCTGAAAACTACTAGTGAAAAAGAAAACATGGACCAGATTTTGTACTAATTTTCATAGCTATATACTTAGACTGACTCCACTTGAGTGAATTCAGATGTGCATTGCACTAATTTTGCAGTTCCCATTAATGGACACACTCTTCCCATTAATTGACTTCTGAAGTGTAAGTATCAAAGAAAACATGGAAAATTAAATGTTCACAAAGAAAATGAAAATTTAACTTTTCCACATTTAAACAAATTACTAAATTCTGCATACATTCAAACTGAGGACTGATTCCTCTCCCTTGCTGGCAGCCTTATACATTGAATATCTAGAGCTGACTTGTAGAACTAACAGGAGTCTTTGAACCTAATTCAATAGTTCCTGTCTATGAAAGAAAAGTGTTTTAATAGCACAACAGGACACGTTATACAGGACCTTCCAATCTTTTCAAATCCCACTGCTATACTGAAGTAGTGAAGTATATCCCCAGGATCTGTGTGCTATGTATTGAGAATACTGCCAGTTAAAGAAAAGGAAGTATCAATGCAAAATTCACCTTCAGATAACTCAGAATCCTCCTGCTCTAGGTTGACTATATGAGAACGGGGAACACGAGTGACTAAGGAAGATCAGTTTTCAGGATTAAATCAGTTTCCCTGTTATGCTGTCTTCTGTCTAGCCGCAGGGAGAAACAAGGAGTCAAGTCAGACAGTGCTGCACTGAATCACTCTCTGACATAATTTGTAACTCTTTATTGACTGTAAATGAAGTGGGGATAAACTTGTTAGCCTAAATTTCCTTAGGCTTACACTGACTTAATATTCCTGTTGATTAGGCCCACAGAAAATATGATCATCAGTATAAGCAATGATAGTTGGGGTACACAATTTGTATTATAATATACTAAGTTATTACTATATAGGACTTTATCCAGATTGTACTTGAAAAACAAAAAGGATGGAAACTGCACAGCCTCCCAGCAGGTACTGGCAGGATGCTCTTAAATGCCTGAAATTGCCCCTTCTCCCAGATGGAGCAGCCCAGCTTCACCCATCTCTCCTTATGGGCGAGGGTTCCAGTCTGTCTCCAGCCGAAGGTCCTGAGCTGAACCGGCCCAAGTTTATAGGTGTCCTCCTCACACTGGGTTATCAAGACTGGATGCAGTGTTTCAGATGTCTCATGAAGCTTCGGCTCTGTCTGTATGTTTTGAATAGAAGTCCTTACTGGATGTATAATTACTTCTCAGTGTATCATCTTCAACAAACATCTATCTAATCCACAGTCTCTTCAAAGAAAGTAAAATGAGTCATCTGGTGTTATGGACAAGTGGAAAGTCTTCTGCCTGATTTTAAATTTAGGAATAATTGTTGAAAATTAATTTCAACTTAAAAAAGATTAAGCACTCCAGTTGTTACATCCTTTCTCTTTTTTTTGTAAGTTCACCAAACTGGACAGAATTGCTCAGAAACTTTAGGGGTAAGAAACTGGAAAATCTGCTTCACATGAGTATATTAGAGGAATTACCTGTTCCTTTGTAAAGGAAAGAATCTGTTTTTTGGGGGAGGTTCAATCCTCCGGTTTAATAATCTGTCCTGTTTTGTATAGGCAGTTCTTTACACAGGGTAGTATGTGACACCTCTGAAATTTTTTGTGTCTTTGTGTCTGTTTTTTAGTGTCTTTTTACCATTTCCATTATATATATTACATTACTTTTGCTGAGAAAATAAAATACCAGAGGTCTATGCTAGATGGAAGAAAACGTTATGTATTCAGGAAGAATGCCTAAAAGAAATATTTTGGATCTGGTGGATTATTTTTTAACTGTTCTATTAATTATTTTTTTCTCTGCATTTTAGAAATGTTTGTCATGTTTTGAATAATTTGATTCTATAAGTCTACCATCTTAGTTTTCTCTACAACATGCGAAAGTAATCCTGCGTATACCACAAGCAAATATATATTTCATTTTCCAGTAAAGATCATTGATTAAACAAGAGATATTGAAGTTTTGCAATAATTGTTATATTTTATGTAAGTGTGCGTCAATTCTCCCACTTCAGAATGCCATTGAAGTCCTAGGTCTTCTATTTTCTAGAAAATTTCTTGTGGTTCTAATTTTTTTATCCATTATATCAATAATTGCATTATAAGCATGAGTAACAAATTTAGTTATATCAAGTGCATTTAGCACAAAGTGTTCTATCCCATTAGTTAAGGGTGGTGTATTCAGATCTCCATGAATGGAAATGACCCAATGCTGTATTTGATAAAAAGACTGTATTAGGAAGAGAAAATTGGATCTTGAATTGCTTGAAATCTTGAAAGCATTTACAATAATATGAATCAGAAAGATCACCTATAAAATTAACACCGCTTACCTTCCAACGAAAAGTGGTGAAAAAGTGTTTTGCCTCATGGATTCAGGATGGAAGCTCTTCTGCTGGAGAAGAAGGATAGCCCTTCTTGGTCTAGATATTTTCCCGAGGCTAAGAGATGGACTCAGTTCTGTGGTGCTAAATTTGGCCCAGATTTATTCAAGTGATGTATTACAATTAGTGCAGTACCTATGGCCAAAATAGCTTCAGGAGGAAAATTCCCGTTGCTTCCCTGCTGAAAGCTTTCTGCATGGAGTGCTGGATCTTTAACCACATAGATGTGCTGAGCAGGAAAGTTATGAAGCTGGGGAAAAGTGAAGGGGATAGGCACTGACTGCAGCCTGCACTCTTCCTGCACTGTTCTTTGATAGTGGGCCAGTGCACTAGTTTTGAGAAGAGCCTCTTACAGAGGGGCTGATTTTTCTATTAAATGACAGGTACAAATGCAACCACAGATATGTGGAAAGCTTAAAATATGTTCTGAAAAAAAAAATCTGTCATTATTTCGTATTCAAAAATGACATGATTGAATGAATACTTCATGCTCCACTAGTTTATACCTTTATATGAATGGCCCACTGCATACAGCAGTCTGAAGGATGCATTTGTGAACTGGAACTTCTGAAGATTCAATTTCCGTTGGAGCATTTCATCACATATACTTTTATTTTAAACTTGAAATAATAAGTTGACAGCTATGTTTTGTGAGCTTTTTAACACTTGGTTAGAGCAATTTGGGCACTCAGGTCCCTTCATGCGGAGTGAAAGTCCACCTGTTTGACAATGAGGAACCTTGCCCTATTCATTATTGTGTTAACGTAACAGTGTTTCATGAATGGCTAAGTAGCTCTCTTTTCAACAGCTTTACAGCTATGGCAGCATGACACTTATTTTCCTAACATCCACCATTTAATGAAAAGCCACGACTAGCTGTTCTCCCCCGCCCCCGGGTAGGTGTTACACCATCCCCTCCAGCACGGACTGTCATGCTGTGGCAGGGGTGAGCGCCACAAGGCAGTAGGAAAGCGACACTATTAGTCAGCTCTGTCTTGACTGACCTTAGCTGGAGTTAAAAGCAGGGTAGTTGTGTATAAAGTGAAGTGTTACAGACATGCTAATAGCTTCCTCTCCCCACTCACTGTATCAGTGGAGATGCCATGTTCTCTAATGCTCCAGTCTTAACCTGCTGGCTTTTGACTTTGCTTTGTATGAAATGAAATCCCATATTAGAGGTTAGTTTAAAGTTAATTCAGTGTCTTCACAGCAAAGGGAAAGTTCAAACAGGTTTCAAGAAATGCTACAATTGTGCTGTTGTTGAAAGAGGTGTTCTGCAGATAAGGAAGGGTCTGAGGAGTATAAATCCCATATTTGTGTATGTGTATCTATATCTCTGTGTCAATATATATCTAAATGGGACACCTATCTAGATGTACATGCACAACAATTACTTACTAGTATGATGTATATGTTTATATGTGATATATATATCTCCTTTTGTATTTATTCACCATATTTCTTATTTTCTGTGTGAAGACTGTGGCTTCCAGATTGCCCTGTCTTCTAACACAGACCATAACATAGCATGGAAAAAGCCAAAAGTGACTCTTTCCTTCCTTTTTTAACTAATCCTCCTGTTCAATAAAGCTTAGTGTGAAAATCCAGGAGTTAAATACTGCCAGGAGAAGTTTCATGGTAGCAGGATTTTCTTCTCGTTTATTTACATGCAGTTTAAAAGAAGCATTGGTCACCTGGATTTTGAAGGGTGCTTGTCACTTAGCTTTGTTTGGAAATGCATGCATATTGTGTGCTTTTCTCTTTCTTAGGCAAATGGAAATAAAACTAAGAAAAAAGCACACTGTAGGTCCTACTTAAGAGTTCTGCCTTCTCTTTTGTTTATTCCTGAGGCTGGTCCTGGACTTGTGCTGTCACATAGTTGTGTCCAGGTGTTGTCACAAAGGAAACTACATAGTGTGAGTGAAAATTCTGCTAAGCAGTGCACTGACAATGAAGCAGTGTAGCAACCTGTATTCTAGTGCTCAAAATCAGGTAATTACCATGTTGACCAAGGCAAAGCAGTTCACCTACATCTGGAGGAAGAGTGAACCACTGCGAGAAATGGTATTAGTTAGAGACTTAATTGCAAGTGTATATTTTTCCTTACCTATATTCCTCCTCCCTACAAAAATTAAAAAGGTAATGACACTCTAAAAGTTGTGGAAAAAAGCCTGAAGATGTGATCTGGGTGCTCACAACCTAGAAGGTAAATGAAACAAACCTTGTAAGACATGATAAAGCCATATTTTAAAGCTGGTTTCATGGTTTGAGGGGCTTGACTCACAAGTCTTGAATGCTTGGCATCCCTGTGTGCTGATTATCAAAGTAGGGCTAGTCTTTCACTAAGATCCTCATGGGAGCAATTCAGCTCTCATTGCCATTAACAAATTTCATGTTATAATGCAAAAAAACCCACTTATGCATACGTAGAGCATAGCAGTACTTAGTTCATATTTTGGCTTACATCACCCTGGCTTTGTTTATGCGTAGATGTTCATCTGGACATGGGCAGAACAGTTGTGTTAGTTTCCAAGGTTCAGATGCTACAGTGAATTCCTGCCATTGATCAAACACTGTGCTATTGGTCTCAGTTTATGTGATGATTGTTATCAGCTACAAAATCGCAGAATTTTATGGATATCTAATTCACTGTAATAAGATAGGAGGCTAGCAACCCAGTGGGCATGGTCTTTATGTTCATTTTAGCCACCTACTTGTTCATGGTTTGACAGTCATTTTTCTTCTAAAACCAAAATATTTTACTCTTTCATATTTCCAAGAGAAATGTGTTTGTTTCACTTACATGAAGAGTAAAGGGCACATTTTGATTATTTTATCCTTGTGTGTAAATTCACATTATTTATTATTTGAAGAACAAGCTTGGTAGAGATTTTTACTGGGGACATTCTAGCACTTTAATTTCTGGAACATACAGTACAGCCCACAATGTAGTCATACAAATGACTGTCAAGAAGCAGTCTATAGATATGTCCCACAATATCCTTTTGTGTGTGTGTGGAATCAATGCTTCATTGTCATAGGAATCAGAGATATATAGGGCTGGAAGATATCTACAGACATAGAATAATTTGTTCCCTATCCACGCTGTACATAAAACAAACATGACATATCTCACTTGTTCTTAAAAACCTTCAGTGAAAGAGAATCTGCAACCTGCCTCAGTGAACTATTTCAACCCTTAACTGTCCTTTCAATTGGAAACCTTGTAACCTGAATCTCCTTTGCTGCAAATTAAATGGCTTTCTTCTCTTACAAATCCCACTCAGTCCCTAACAATAATTGATCACTGCACTCTTTCTAACAAGCTCTATATATTTGAAGACATTATCATGCCTCCCTTCAGTTTTCGCTTTTCTAGACTAAACAAATCCAACTCCTTCAACCTTTCCTTGTAGGTCACATTTTCCAAAGCTCTTATCATTCCTGTTGCTCTTCTCTGGATTCTCTCTAAATTGTCTGTATCTATTCTGAAGTGTGGTGACCAAAATGGGAAACATTACTCCAGTTGAGGTCTGAGCAATACTCAAGGAGCACCGAACATCAAGAACACCACCTCCGATAGCTTATACACAACACTTCTGACTTCTACTCCAGATTTTTTTGCAATAGCAAGAAACAATTTTATGGCCCACTGTGTTTGGTTTTTTTTATATTAATCTTGCCTATTTATTCTTCATTTAAAAGTTACTGATATAGCTTCTCTAAGTTTAATATTCTGCAGGTATATTGACTGCATTTCATGATCAGTTGTGAATGCTTTCTCCAGGACTTGAAGACTGGCTTCTATATTCTGACTGAACTGCCAAAATGTTTTGCAGTTCTTGTCTTGTTCCACTTAGTCTTTGGAAGAATGTCACACACAAAAAATATATCCGTGTCCTCCATTCCGCCATTGGGATTGTCAGTGCAAATCATGCTAGAACAGAGGCACTAGTACAGACTCCTATAGGATTCTGTTTGAAATACTCTCCAGTTTGATAGAATGTCTGTACTAATTGTCACTATGTTGGGTGCTATTTTCCAACCACTTGGCCACACGTTTTTCACTGAATCATCCAGACTACATTTCTCTTGTTTATAAGAAGAGTATGCAGAGCCGTGTTGAAAGACCCACTGAAGTCAGGATTTATCAAATCTCCTGCCTTCTGCTAGGCTGTTATCCAGTCATCCTGTCAAAGAAAGAAATTTGATGTGATCTGTTATTGCTAAATATGTGCTGGCTGTTTCTTTTCACCTTGTTATCTTCTTGATGCTGGATTGTTTAATAATTTGTTGGTTTGTCTTTCTGGCTATCTTTAACTGGACTATAATTCCAAGGTCCTCTTCCTCTGCTTTTCTAAAAACAGTTGCTGCATTTGCCGTTCTCAGTCCTCTGGAACCTTTCTCATACTTGACAAAATTTTGGACATAATCACTGGTGGTCCAAAAATTACTTCATATAGATCATTACAGCCTGGTGACTGAATACCATTTGGCACTATAAACTTGATTACATGTAACTTATGTACATACTGGTTCTTTAACCTGATTTAATTAAGATTTTATTGGATTTGTTCTCAATATATTGCTAATACTATCATATGAATATGGCATTTTCATGAAAGAAGCGTTGTTTTTCTGGGGTTTATTTTCTGCCATGTTGTATATATTTGAAAGAATATCTAAAATCTGTTTACATTTTTAAAAGGGCATATGGCTCAAGAATTAGTTTAGAAAATCTTTGGCTCCTAGTATTACTGTACTCAAATGACAGTAATGCTCTAAAACTGGTCAAAAGAAATAGAATGGAGAAACCAAAAAGAGGAAAGCAATAACATTACTGAACTGCAAGGCTGAAAGACACCTCAGGAGATTGTGCTGTATAATCACTTTCATAGAAGGTCACAGGGGACTAGAGAAGTTCCAAGTGATACTCTATAACCAGCTCTTAAAACCTCTAGTTATGTGGTCTCCATCAAAACCCAGTATTTCACAATTCGGATTATTGAATGGTTTTGCTAACAGCAATGTATTTTTCCCCATTTGAATTAAAGCAATTTCATCATGTATATCAATACTTGAAAGGCTGGTGCAAAGATGGAACCAGGCTCTTTTCAATAATGCCCAGTGGCAGGACAAGTGGCAATGAACACAAAAGGCAATACAGCTGGATCTGTCTGAACAAAAAGAAACACTTCCTTATTGTGAAGATGTCTGAGCACTGTTACAGGTTGTGCAGGGAGATTGTGGAGTCTCTCTCCTTAGAGATATTAAAAAAAACACCTAGATATAGTCCTTGACAACTGGCTCTAGGTGTCCCTGCTTGAGAACTGAGTTGAACCAAATAACCTCTAGAGTTTCCTTCCTACCTCAACCATTCTGTGATTCTGTGATCCCATCCTTCTTGTAGAAGTCAGGAAGAATATTTGAATATTTTCACATGTATCCACAATTTAGGCTCCTGCAATTTAGTTTTTTTCTAATCTAAATAAATCTAGTTCTTTCACTTTTCCTTTCCCTCTGCTATTTATTTCTAACCACACATAGATTTGGGCTAGTAAGAGAGTTTAGTATCAATGTTTTTCTTTTTCAAGAAGGCTTTAAACATTGTCTTACATGTCATGTTCATACACAATGAAAACATATTTGCCATTTACTGCTGACTGAAAAAATCTCATCAGAATTGATCAATCACACATTGGCAAATAGGGTGTAGATTTATTCTAAAGTTCCATTCAGAATCTCCTTGACATCTATGTATCTTCACATCAGCTGAACAAATAGTGATATCACACCTCCCTGGAGCTGCGTTCAAGCAAGGTGGGGAGCAGAGAAGATGCACTCCTTGATAGGCAATTGATAAAAGAGTTGAAAAAAGTGAGAGGGTTTTTAAAAGCAGATGTGAGTGAAAAAAGAGAAAGCTTTATTTATACAGTAAATCTGATGATATGCCTATAATTAAGTCACATAGGTTAAAGGCTTGTTATGCTAGGATTAACATATGGTAAATACATCCATTGAATTACACTGAGATTCATGCGATGATTACATATAAAATTCCATGTAATGAGATATATTTATCATCAAAAGGTCTTTGGCCTTTAAGAAAATGTTACAACAATTATCCTGTGAACGTGAAAAGTCAATAGAGGTATAAATGCATGTCTTTATGCCATTATTGTGACTGGATTAATTTCAACAAGACTAGCCCTGCTGACATTAAGCCATCAAGGGGGAAGCCTAGTGTTACTGATACAGCCTCTCAGCGTGACCTCTCATCTCTCCTTGCTTACTTGGACAGACAGAAATTTTTTCCCCCACTCCATTCTTTTATAACCACAGTTACAGAGTTTCACAATAAATATTGCAAGATATTCAGTCTTACAAGGTTTTTTTCTCTTGGATTTCCCAAATCTCTCAATGACAAAAGCTGTATTTGACAGCAAGCACTAGATTTCAGTGGTCACTGTCATGATTTGGAGTAACATATTGCTATTAACCAGCCAGTTCAGCCTCATAAACACAAGGGCAAATAAACTGGGGAGTAATAGCAGAATAATAATTTTCTCCCATCTTTGTGAAAGTAGGATGCAAAAATGAAGATGGGATAGGATCCATAGGTATACATGAGCAAGCAGTAAAGATACATCAGAGATACACCCACAGGTGGCACACCAACCTGCCTGTCCTTCCCCAAAAGAACAAAAAATCTCATAAAGAAACATTTTCTCTTCTTTTTTTTTTTTTCCTGATCTTAGGTGTCTTATCACAACTAGTTATTTTCTTCCTGTAATATAACACTTGAGAGAGGAATATTCTTCTAGAGGTTGATCTTCTCTGTTTATTCACAGCGTATTTTGCACAGTGGCATTAAGTGAAATCTCTCTGTTCCAATCTCTGTTGCTTAGCATCTAAACTGTCCAGT
>WEIV01013127.1:148408-164719 GCA_013390005.1 Calyptomena viridis | reverse complement strand
TAAGTTGTGCTCAGCTGGCAGGGAACCTGAAAGGTCTCCAGTCCATCCAGCCAAGGTAGTCCAAGGCAGTAGTGCTCCAGTCACTGAATCTGGCAGACCTGTGTGTCCTAACAGCCTGCTCCAGTCTACTGAAATTCTTTTTGTGTATTGATGACAACTCATCAAATTCAACATACTTATGCAAAGCATTTATCATAAAAAAGAGATATTAAGAATTTCTTGAGTTAAGAGGCTGTTCCCTCTTAGCATCTTCAGTGCAGCATGCTTGCTCCATGTGACATGGTGGAGAGTGGTAGTACAGTCACACATTAAAGGTGAGTTCAACTCCATGATAAATGTGAGGAAAACATCTAAACTTGTCATTTGGAAGATTCTCTGAGTAGGAAAAGAAAGACTTCAGGTGGAAAATTCCTGCCAATATACGTATAGTTCAAATTCAGTGCAGAAGGATGAAATGGACAGCCTACAACATACAGGACAGATTTTAAGAGTTGAGGACTTACACACTACCTCAGGCAGTAATGTAACAATGCTCTGACTTATAACAGGGTCAGTGGTGGATTTACTGTGGGGACAGGAAAAAGTGCAAAGCGGTGTGTATTCTTTCCTCCCCATTCAGATCCCACTAGTATGACCTGCCCTAGTTGGGAAGCTATCCCATAGTATCTCTGCAGTCTGCTCCCCACCCTGTCCCCATCACAGCTGCATCCAGTCACTGGCTCACCATGGGGCTGACGACAGGTTGTTCACTGATAATGACCCACACTTCATAACTCTCTTTTTTCAGTCCTCCCTGATAGATCGTCAGTTCCAGTAAACCTGTGCAAAGCAATGACAGAAATGCAAGAAGAGACATCAGCAAGAGCATAGCCAACTTCAAACACTGGGGCAGAATCGAGGCATCCATATATTCTCATGCTGGAATATAATAATAACACAGAAATTCACACTTAATTGTTGATATATTTTTCTACCTTTAATTTGGAATAAAATCAAAAGCAGTTACAATAATCAGGGTCTATTGGCCTTGGTCAAGTGAGAGGTTTGCAATAATTTATTAACTTAATCCTTTTCATGCATTTTAAGCTAGAAAACAAACACCCATTTCTAGGCATTGTATCTATCAGTTCAACATTTATTGTAGCCAAAGCACTGGTGTTAATTAAATGCTGTGTGGGATTTTAATCCCTATCATTTGCCAGGATGCAGACAGGAAAACAGCACCTTAAACAATGCATCACATCAGAGAAATCTATTTAATCATTTGCTTTATTATTCAGGGAGTGTAAAACTTCTTTGCATGGTATTCACAGCCCAGAGTAAAACAGTTAAAGCATTAGCAACCTCAAGTTTGCAAAAAGCTGAGAGTAGTTTAAAAATAACAAGATTTTAAAAAGGGATACAGTTTAAGGCTTTTTTCCCTTCACTGTGATTTTTTGGGTTCTGAGATTTTTGATTTAAGTTGGATTTCAGTTGGGTTGAAATCCTGAATTTCAAGATTTCCTTAGCCTCTGCATGGTAACTCCTTTTTAATGAATCTATTGCTGTTATTTGTTGATTCCAAGAGATGAGGCTTTTTGAAAAACAAAAAAACAAACAAAAAACCCAGAACAAAACCCCCAACAAAAGAAACCCCAAGCCAAAATACCAAACCAAAACAGACTGAACAAAACAAAACCCGCCAAACAAAAACCAAACAAAAAACAACAAACAAAAAAAAAACCAAGAAAGGAGTATGACAGAATTTTGATATATTTAGACATTTGAGAGGCATCTGCCTACATTTTATTGATTGCAAGTGACAACTCCCATGCAAAACAAGGACTTTTAATTCAAAATGCTAGGTTTTATTGTAATCTAAACTAGGGTGATTAATAAATTCCTATAGAGAGAAAAAGAGAAGTAATTAGGTCAAAATGCACAGAAGACACAAGCAGGTAAGAAAACCCTTTGCTACCACCATCTGAGTCCTCCCGCGCCTGTACTTGATTCCCTGCTTGGTTTAGGCCACTCAGAAACTGTCAGCTGGATCACATCAGTTCTGCAAACCCCTCTTTTGACCTTGAGCATTTTTGTCCATCACCTCAAACTGCTAGCCATCCATTTCTCCCCTGTTCTTCCCACTATTCCCTCCTGAGACTTTTCATTCCCACCCAGGCTGAATTTCGGAAACAGCCCCTCAGCTGCTGAGACAGTGCAATGTTACCATCCCTCCAGGACTCTCCCTTGATCCCATTGCTCTCCTGTAACCCAGGAACAAATAAAGCAGACACCAAATTGTTACCCCAGTGTTTTGCAAGACTGATTTTACCCTAGAATCAAGCTGGCAATATATACTCTTTTGAACGTCCTTTATGACCTGCTATGCTAACCTCTGAGTTGGACCAATGCCTTTTTCCACAGCCTTGGTCCTGATTTCAAGAAGAATGCTATGTTTTGTGTGTTTATGCAAATATGTATATCACTTTTCTGTGCTTTGCATTGCATGTTTTCACATGCATCTCACTATGCATCTAGCTGTATGATATCTGCTAAACTCACAAGTAGTACAGTTTAAGGCTCTGCATGCATAATGCATTGTGTATATATATACATACACAAAATGAAAGGAAGTCATTATAGAGGTAGAACATCATTTTACAGTCATGCTTACTCTTGCAGCAATCAAGCATATTTAGTAGTTTATTATGTAAGTTAAATATAAATATATTCTGCTCTTGTGTTGCTCTGAGGAACCCAAAGTAGGTAGTAACTCACTTTCTGTAAGAAACATGACAATATATGAACAGTTCTCATTCACTTGATTAAATCTTACCTATTGATTTTTAAATGATCAATAAATGGTACTAAATGCTTACCAGATGTGCTAATCAATGAATTATCAGTACTTATGAGTTGTTGCAAAGCCTAATGAGTAATTAGGGGTTTTGTATTCGTCTCTCATAACTAGTTTAATGGAGATTCTGAGGATAGTACATGACATATCATACATGTTCACACAATCAATTTATTTTCCACTTTAAAATGAAAATTCCATATAAAGTTTGATCCAAAGTAATGCTTAAAGATATCTCTCATCCTCCTCTAAAAACACTATCATCCAAATACAAGTACAAACTAGATACAAATCTGCTTACTGGCAGATGGGGCTATTATATCCTGATATATTGTCTATGTAACTAGTTTAGGGCCTTGGAAGTAAATCCTTTGTAGGAGTTTCAAAGTAAGAGCATAATCCAAATATAAGCTAATAAACTTTGTAAAGAATAAGCCTTTGAAACCCAGGACAAGAAAACTCTCTCACTTCAGGAGAGATGTTTTTCTTTCTGTAGCTAAGCAATCACTTAGCTGATATTTGAATCTTAACTTATGTTTCCTGAAGTTGTTCTTTGATCCTTTACTGCTCAGTCAAAATCCACTATTGTAAGTTTATATATGGGATAGAAAAGTGACCTCAGAATGTCACACCATGTGTTTCTCATGAGCTGTTAGCATGCTATTCCCTCATGATTAGAAACGGCGAGATTCCCCTGTGTTGAATGATCTGGTAATATCATGGGACTTGCATTTCTCTGGATCTTTAGCTACTTCAAGAAGACAATACAGAATTTTTTTTTTTCCCCAAGTAAATGTAAGACCTCTATAACATCAGAATAATGGAATTTTGTGTAAGTGTGAGGACAATAGCTGATTCAAGCTGGTGTTCTGGGGCAAGAACTAGATATTTAGTTAATCATCTATAGATGCCTATAACTGAAACTAGATAAATGATACTGCAAAGCACAATACACCTTTGAAAGACTGACTCTATGTTAAAATTAAAACAAAGGCCTGCAAACCATGAAGCAAACTTTGCTTTCATTCTGTCCGGTCTATTTAAAAACAGTGGCAGCAGGCCCGATAGAAGTGCACACTTCACACACACAGATGAAGTGGTGTGTGCTGCTTATGGGCACGGTATGCTGGCCATCTGCAACAAATGGGCAGGTAAAACGGGACTGGTAAGAAAAGGAGTCAAGACATGGTTAGGAACAACCAAGAAAGGCTGGTTTTGGGCTGGGAGGAACCTTTAAATAAATCCCAGCACTTCATGTGTCAGGGCTTTAGGTTCATTGGCATCCAAGAGAGGAATGAAGGTGATGGAAAGTGGGTTACAGGTGTTCTTCTTCCTAGTTACAGAGCTGAACTGTTGCCTCAAAGGAGGCTGCCTTTTCTCTGAAGGAAGAAAAGTGAAGTGATTATGTCTATTCCTATAAACTGTGGGGAATGAGATTATACGGGGGTGGAGTGGAAGGAGGAACAGAATGAAGAGATGGGTGAAAGCCTTAGGGTTCCCACACACATACCAGCTAATCTCCCGAGACCACATGTCTTGGAAGAGGAAGAGCTCATGCTATGATGCCTGGGGCTCTTCCATTGCTGAGCTGCATACTCTTCCTGCTGTGACAATAACTCCTTTGGAGGAAATGCTAGGGGGAAGGAGGAAAGGATGAAACTTGGAGCTTTCTGGGATTATCACCAAATATTCATCCTGGACATACTCCGAATGCAAGTGTCCAGTGTTAGCCTCTAAATAAAAGTGGAAAAGCAATGAATACAATATCAAGACACCAAGAAAAAAACCTTTATTTGACTTTGTGACTTTGTGAGTTTATTTGGAAGAGCTGTCCATTTCCTTGTTCTGCTCTGTCTAAATGCAGAAAGTGCTATAAAATAAAGACTTGGTGAATATAGTTGTTTCTGAGTTTCTTACTTAGCTCTGAGCACCTCAGAAAAGTTCAGGAATGACTTTCAATCAGGCATTTTTAAATTGTTTTTAATTTATCTAAAAACTAAGCTAAAGAGTTTAATTAACAGGCTCAGAGTAATAGTTATACCATTTTTCCTCTGCTATCAGCTTTCTCTTTTATTTACGATGGGAGTCCCCCTTGTATCTCCTTTCCCACAGGGCCCACTATCACTAATATTTCTGTGATCTATGAATAAACCAAAATTTAAAGTTAGTACTTACAATCAATGCAAATTAATGATTTCTTAAAAAAAATATTTCAATCAGGAAAAGCAGCTTTGTAGTTGAAAATCCCATGCTGGCCTTAGAGTGGGAGTTTTTCCAGCCTCTGCTTAAATCCAAAAAAATACTGCAATCTTCTGGCACAGGCTCACTGTAATGCTTTAAAAACAATTTAGCAACTGTCATTGCTGTAATTACAGTAACTAATTACCATCCTTAGCAAACAAATAGCTTAACATAATACGCAAGCCGAATCAATTTTGAAGAAATGCAAATTCCGAAAGCGAAAAAGGGCATTTTGGCAAACCTGAAAGAGAAGCGGGAAAATAATACACTTTGTTTTATCTGCACATAATTCCCAGGGAATATCATATCATAAATATTTGCATTCAGTTCTTATCAGGACATTTGCATTTGCTTCTTATCAGTCTGCAGGCTGGACTCTGCCAGATAGAAAGTAGAGCTCCACACCATGCACATATTTCTAATGAATCACGTCTCCGGCCGAGAGAATATTTTGGCTGGAACTTTATCACTGAGATGAAGAGGTCATTTACTCTCAGAGTCAGTTCATCTTGGAATTGTCTTGAGATTTTGATGTGATTCAACCAACATTTTTTAAAATGGAAAAACAAACCAACTTTACATTTTGTTTCTGTAGCAGTTATTGTTTGATTGTTTGAGAAGTAATTCTGCTCCCCGAAATCAAAATCATATGTAAACAGTTTTGATTCATATTTGTGTCCCACACACTAAAACAATGCTGCACATTTTCCAGCACATAGACAGAGAATAAAGCAATAACAGACTAAAATGAAGACTAAGAATGAAACAATCATTATCTTGAAATTTAATGCCAAATCCTTTTGTAGTGCTTCAGAAATACATTTGATTAGTGGCAGTTTTCTCAGTAATGAGAGGAAATGTTTATGGTGAGAGAACAGTGTCTCTAATGAGCTATCAGATTTCCTTTGCAGTCTCCACAGGAAGAAAATAAAATCACCTTTTTATTGTAAAAAGTGCATCTCACCTCTAAGAAAAACAAGTGCAAAATGTCATAAATCTGAAATTCACGTAAATTTTCCTGTTGTTAGCTCAAAGACACAATGGGAACATACACGAGGAGCACTGAATCGATTCAATTCTGCATTCAGTGTTCTGCATGTATGCAAGGTTTTGTTTGTTTGTACTTGTGTGAGCGCACATACAAGTGTGAGCCCACAAACACATTCTGTGATGGCAAAAAAATACCTCGTGACCCCTTATATCCAAGTATAAAACTGATAACTATTACATGTGATCTAGGAAATGGCAGATTTTGCACATTAATTAGATTTTATAATATTTCCAAATATTGTACAGGAACTGAGTCATTATTTTTTTGGGACTTTGGTTCAGTGCCAGAATACCCCTTTATTGTTTATCTATTTGTATATATTTTATATTCTTGTAGTCTAATTTGGAATTTTAAACAACATTTCTCCAAAAGTGTGCATTTTAAAGCATGTAAATTACCTCTTTCAAGTTCCTGATCTAGTGCAACAACCAGGTCCTCACCACTTGCAAGTTGGTATTTTTCAGTGTGGAGTTGCTCTTTATACCAACTGACTGTTTGGCTCTATTTGCTTTCACATAATTTCTGGGAAATCTTGACCAGTGATCAACCTATTATGTGGCCTGTTTATTCTGTTATGTGTTGTAACATAACAAACAAATTTGTCTCCTGGTCATTTAAAGCAGTACAAAACCATTTTAAAGTGTATCTATTTTTTTCCTATGTAATGATTACTTAAAGTTAGTTTCACCTGATGCCCAAGTATTCCACTTTGATTTATTTGTTGTAACACACTGTGCAGTTTCTAGTTCATTATAATTCAAATGACTGATACAGCTCATTTGGACCAAAGAAAACATTGCATAAGCAATGTCAGAATTATCTGAAAACAGCTCCTGAAGTAATACTGATGTTGCCAAAGTTGGAATATTTTTGATAGCATACTGTGATTGTTACAGAGTGAATGCTGTTTTGCCCTTTCCTGGTGCAATATTTGGATTTGAAGTGCTGTAAGGACTTGACTGCCATTCAGCTGTAAGGAAGAAGACTGAATATGTCCAGGAAGCTTTGATGGAGCTTCATTTGTACAGCTATAGAAATTATCCGTATCTCCCTTGGAATAAGTACATATCCAAACTCCTGAACATTTCCCACACACATAAAATGCATATGAAAAGGAAAAAAACCCACAAGACTGTCGCTTCTCTAATTTTACTTCTATGAAATTAAATGTGATTTCACTGAAAACTAAAATTTTGTATTTGCAGTAAAAATAGAACAGTTAAGCTTTTGTTTCTGTGTTGCAGAACATATACTACTGCAGTCAGTGATAATTTAGTTGTTTAAGCTCATTGAGAACAGTTTCATCCTCATCCATGGCCTTGTTCTCCTTTCGTCTCATTTTAAATTATGTTCATACTAAACTAGGACTAACAGTGTAGTGCAAAAGCCATTTTGAACATGCAGTTGAATTCTCTAACTCCTCTGGTTTAGAAATCGTCTCTATGGTTCGTGTTTTATCGCTTGTTTTTAGCTCTGTCTTTGAGGTGGGAAGGGCTTACAGTTAAGAGCCCATTATCAGAGTGAAGGATGCAGGAAATCCAAAATATTTATGTTTGTTCATGGCACACAGACAAGAAACAGTGCTCAGGAAAAGGGTTTTCTGATTAAGTGATTGAAAACACTCTGGTGTATGTTAATGGCTTCTTCTGTCCAACAGATAACATCATCTTTAGCCTTATCGCTATTCTTGAACTTACTTTAAACATTCTCCTGTGCTCTTCCAATTATATACTATGCTCTTTTGGCATCCCATCTCTTCTCTGCAAATCATCTCATTTGTTTGCTTTCTAATTTTTTTACCAGCAGGTTGAGTGTAAAAAGAAGCATTTAAAAGATACTTGAAGTGAAAGAATACTTTCCCAAGTGAAATTAATTTTCATGGAATTAAATCATACACTTACAGAAAAAGAAAAATTGGTTTTTAAAAGAATAACTCTTGAATTTTAATACCTTGATATCATTCTGGCTGCATGAGCACTCTGAAAAGATAAAGATGAAGGAAGATCTGATCATTATTTAAATGTATGCAGAAGACTCCCAATAAGATAAAATTAGGTAAGATCATAGTAGATCACAATTTTTAAACACCTTGTCTTTTCAGCTGTAAGAATCTGCTCAGGCTAAGACATTATGAAGTGTTTTGTAGCAATCATAGTACCACTAATAGTAACTTATAAGGCACCTTTCATTGTGCAGGATCCCAAGGAGGTTAGCAAACTATGTCTGCTGCTTCTTCAGTAAATTATTTCTGCTTCTCATAAAAGATCTATGTCTATATCAGAAGTATATTATTATTTCAATACTATGCACTGTCTGTATCAGTCAATTTCAGCTGATCCAGAAATTAGTACTTAACTATAGGCCTGGGTTTGATCTCCTAGCCTGTTGCTGAGGGTGCAGCAGATGAACAAAATAAAACAGGACTTCTCTGAGGAGAAGGAGGGAGAGAGAGAGGGAAGGAGAAGACAAGAAAGGAGAGAGAGCACAGAAAAGGGAGGATGCCTTGCTAAGACCTGATTCAAGATTTATTTCTATATTTGCTCAGTTTTAAGCACAGAAATCCTTCTTAAGCAGTGTCTAAAAGTTCAACCTCACCTTTCCTAAACCAACAAGTCTACTCCCCTGGCCAGTTGGATGGGTGTTTAAATCCCTTCAAAGCAAGCTGGGCATTAAAAGAAGTCCCATATTTTATTGTTTGAAAGGCTAATCACCATGACATTTTAAAAAATGTCAGTTGCACCAATGTAGTAAAAGTATTGTAAAAGAAAAGGTAGGATGAACTATAGGAAAGGTAGAGAGCCAGGCTGTGCACCCCGGGTGGACAAAGGTGCACTGGAGGAGCTCTAAGTGAGGCAACGGTCAGCAGGATATGAGGCACCTGCCCTTTGTCACCACCTCTTTTTCACGGGTTCTGTTGAGGGGTCTGAGATGTAGATCCTATTTAATGTCATTTATTGACTGCAGACAAGCAAAGTTCTAGAAGGAACTTATTCTTTCTTTGTGTATATGAAAACAGTCTGAGTCAAGGGCTGTATTTCCCATCCCTGTATCTCTGGTCTGTAAGATGAGATATTCATACATCATATATTCATTCAGATATTTACTCCTTTGGGGGACAGCGGGGACAGGGGTGGGGAGATGTTGATAAAAAGTTCCAGGTGATCAGTATAAGAGCTGTATTAGTAGTTCTTCACACAGAAATTAATTGACATTTTTAAAGGAATAAAGTAATTGAACACATTTTTTATAAATACTGCAATTGTTTATTGAATTCTTTATTCAAGTATATATACTATTCAACTACATATAGAATTACTCTGTCACTTCATAAAACTACTTGTTGAATGCATTATTTGATGAAAAATGGTAAAATTTCTCAGATAATGTATTCCTTAAGTACTATTCATTCAGCTATAATACAGATAAGAGATTTTTACTAAAACACCAAGCACTTTAGGATCCTTTTGAATTGAAGGACCTACATAAATATTGAATTCTATGGATAGAAGGGTTTACACCACTGTAGCTCTATTGAAATTACAGCAGCTATACTTCTACTGATATAAATCCAACCTAGGTTACAAGCATTGTACAGTACATGTTACTTTTACTTTTATACTAATGAGCATATCACATACTTGCCCATTTATCTATTTTTATGTTTTTGTCTAAATTTCTATAGGATACATACGTGCAACTCTTCCTACATTACTGAAATACTGGCATCCATTGAGGTGAAAGACAATTTCTGTTTAACAGGAGACAGAAACATAAATCAAATATCTAGAACAGGAAGTGAAGGAGAACTAATCCAGCTGAAACTCCAGAGGTTTCCAAGCAGACAGAATAATATTTGCAGATGTGATTAAATTATTTGTTATGAATGATTTTTTCCCACAAATTTAAGACTTTTTTTTTCTGTTATCTTGTTGTATCGTAAACTGTATCATACACTGAGAATAAGATTGATGCAGATGTATTTTAGTCACAAATGTAAACCTACAATGTTTCCATGTAAACCTTATGTTATCGTTCTGGATTCCCCAGGGATTGCTACTTTTTAAGGACCCCTACCTCAATAAAGGAATACCAAATGATGAAAAGCGAATGCCAAAACACCATATATGTATAAATATTCATGCTGAAATTACTCAAAAGTCTTTGAAATTGTGGACATTACAAATGAAGTGGAAGTTTTCAGCATAGTCTAAGACAGATATAGTGGCAGAAATAGAGCTGAACAGTGTTAACAGCTTATTTTTTAAAACTAGTCAGTTTACTTCATTCAACCACAACAATTTTCTAAATTCTACCTGAGGTCTCTCCATTCTCAGCCATGACTATGTAGTTAGTAAGATGATGCAGATGAGCACAGGAACCACAGCATCAAGATGCCTCAGAGCCATTAATTTAGCCCTGCCTCTCCTGGTTGCACTGCAGTTTAGGGTAGTTTAATGAACAGCCACTGGGGTACTTGACAGAATACTTCTGGCTCTCCTTGCCTGCCTGGACACAACCTTAAAGTTACAACCTACTGGCTCTAAGTTGATTTGGTCTTCATTCCTTTAGTCAGTGTTGTGACTAAGTAAATGTTCATCTCAAATTCCAAGTTCTCCTCCTTTTATTGAAAGTCTGTGGTGCTGTGAGAAGCTGCTGGAAGGAAGAAGGTCCTATGTGTGCAGCACCTTGGTAGGATGGGGCTCCTCCTGCTGGACACATGCAAGCACCCATTTCCACCCACCATCCTGGGAAATACTGCTCATGGACTGCAAATGCAAAGACAGGAGCGGAGGGGCTGGAAGGAGTGCAATGGCTGAGGCACAGGTGTGTGGGCTGGCATACTGTCCTTCCCTCAGGAACAGGTTATGTGGTTGTGGCCTCTGTCCTCTCCTGGGCCACTTCCCACACACCCTTCCCACCCACTGCAGTCCTGCCACACACTTCACTGTGGACAACCACAGTAAAAAGAGAAAAATAGCTTATTAATAGAGAAAAAACACTGTGAAGAATAGTGATGATCACTGGAAAAGTTTCTGGACCTGACAGTTTTTCAAATTTATGTTTAAACACCAATTCTATAACCCAATTCATGTCCTAACCTCCACTATTAAATATTCTTTTTGATGGAGTATAAAACAAAGAGAGGAAAAATAGGGTCTCTTTGTATCTGGAAAACATACCAATTGAAATATCATTGTAGGTAAGTCCACTCTGCAGACACTAATTGATATTGTCTGCATAAGTGGAAGTGCCTGTCAGAGAACCCTTTTAAACTGCTGACTTGTTTCCCTATCCAGTATACTTAAAATTGGCATGATGATAGCTTCCCTCTTAGAAACCCTCATATTTTGATTTATGAATGTTTTCAAATTTTTAAGATTCTCAAAAACGTTGTTTCACCTGTAAGTAGAGAGATAGCTTGTTTGGCTAACTGCCTTGAATGAGTGTGTGCCAGGTAATGAATAATGCCATGTTCAATATTCTAAATTTGTGTTCCAAATTCTGAATTCCGAATGAGCTGCATGGAAGTATACTGATAAGTGACTGATTTTTACTGCAAGGATTGTCTTATTTTAAACTTTAAATTTAGTTGCCTTACTTTACTCAAAGGATTTTTGAGTGGAATGGGATTTAAAGTGATAGTCCATAATATTCGTACATCTTTCTAAGTCTTGAAAGATGCCAAATTAAATAAAACAGGGATAAATCGGTGCAATATCTTTCTGAAAAATAAAAGTACCAAACCCATCCCTGGGTGTATCTATCAAAAGTTAAGCCAAGAATGAATTTTGCCCGAGTATTGAAGTACCAAATCTGTTTAGATATTCTTCTGAGATGAGTCAAATTTTACAGATAAACACTATATTTTAATTTCAGCACTCCTCCTAATTACATTATGTAACAAAACCAGGGAAAAAAACTGAAGTGACGAACTCAGGGAAAGCATTTACCAGTGATGGGCTCTGAGGTATTGTACTATTTTCCAGTCTGCAATATAAGAAAGCATTGTGTTTGTCTCTCATTTACATAACCTTATGATAACTGCTGACTATTTAACAAGCATTTTTGAAAATTGAGGTTAATAAAATCAATGTTGACAAAGAGACAAAGGAATTAAGTCTTTTATTAGAAATTTAAAATGAACATGAACTAAATTTTATTTGAATATGTGACAGAGGTCATCACTATGTAAAGAAATGTGAAATGAAAATAGTTCACATATTTTGTTGCTGCATATGTTATGGAGATTCAATATTATTCTAAATTCTCCTTAATTAACACTTCCAGAGCATAACTAATGCCATATATACAGACATGGAAAACTACTAAAATGGTGCAGCTGATAAGCAAAATAACATCAAAAGTCCATTACAATTTTCACAATATGTTTTGCTCAGTGTAATAACATGGAACTGATAATCATTATTTAACTTCAATGATATAGCTGCCTTAACACTAATAAAATGCAAAATAAAAACCAGCTTGGATATCAAGAAAGGTTTGCATTTCATCAGTCAAATATATACAGATGTATAAAGGTGGAAATGATAAGACTACAGTAACTACCACTGCATATGGTGATTGCTTTTGATTTCACTTGTACAAGTCTTTCATGTTTTTCAGGTTTATTAGTAAATTCTGATTTAGAGAGAGATATCTTTGTTCCTCCTGGTGTTGTTTAACCCATTTTACCAGGATATTTTCTATCATAAGAATGCTCACTGGAGAAGTGTATTTGCTGACTTTCAACATAAGAAAAATGTCCATCGCCTTGAATGATACTTAAGCCTCAATGTTTTATTGTCTGAACCCCATGTGAATTCATTTACATCTCCATAGTTTACATGAGGAATGTGTCCACTATGATAGAACATGTTTTTCATAGTCAGAAGTGGCAACAGAAAGTGCAAGTCAAAAATGAAAGAACACAATCATAGAAGGACCAGACTTAGACCACACAATATGTTAATATTGTGTGGTAATATTAAAAAACAGTAATATCTGTAAAAAGCTATTCCTGAAATTTTAAAAAGTTAATTTGCTGCAGATTTTAGGCCATGGGACTATTTGAATGATGTATGTATTAATCACAACAAGTTCACAGCAAGATGAAGAGAGCCGAAGGACTTCTTAAAGTCATTTGGTTACCAATCATCCTAGCCAAAGACTAGTTAGAAAAATTGGCACCAGAATACCATAGTCTGCAGTAAAAGATGTAATTCCTTTTCATAATTAAGAGTGAAACCTGGGCAGACAGTGGATCTTCTGTGATAAATTAGTATTCATTACAAACAAATAAATTGAAATATGGTTTAGTATTGATACTCTGTTCCAAAAAGGTATGTATCTTGAAAAAAAATAGGACAGAACTTGGGCATATCAATTTTTTTTCTCAAAATTTGATTTAATTCAGATCTGCAAGACAGTATAGATTAAATTTTTTTTTCTTATTTTCTGTGTTGTTTTTTTTTTCCTAAAAAGGGATAGACTTCTGAGTTTTCTTCTGTAGGAACTGTCTTGTGAAGGTTAAAGCTCTTTCATATATGTGAGAAGCTCTTCAGGTGCTCCTATCATGTCAAAAAGAAAAAAAATCCAATGTGCTCTTTTTGAAACTTACATTCTTTTCACTTCCCCAGGTGGCATATTGTTTTCTAATGGCATTAAATGTCAAAAGTATGGCTTTCTCTTCTTATCTATTTTCTTATCTCTATTTCCTTATCTGTCTCTCCTTGTTTTTTCATTACTCTTATGTTATTTATCAAGATAAGGAGAGGGGGGAGGAAGGGGGGGCAGAACCGTCTATTTCCCAAAAGATTCTTTGTACACTTCATCTTTGTAGGACAATTTCCTTTTTTAGTTCTTGACCTTTAAGAGGAGCTTGTGCCAAGATGGGTTCTCTGCATTATCTGAATTCTGCTAAATATGCTTGGAGTTCACCCTCTGTTAACGACATCCACAGAGGTCTTGGCATCATCTTCAAAGATGTATAAAGCCATATTTTAAAGGTATTTAGGCACCTAAGCATGTTTTTATCTTTAGTTTTAGGTGCCTAAACATAAGTTTATCTGCTGCATTAGCTGGCTAAAAAAAAATGTGTTTATATGCAGTTTTAAAAATCTGGCCATAAATTTTCAAGTTACTCAAGAAATATTCAACCAAACCCAGAAAAGGTTCCAGAAGAGAATACATCACTGTATGATTTGGGGAATTTGGTGGCTACTTCTTCAGTGTGAATTCAGGACTAGCCTGTAAATCCAGCAATAATTCATGTGAACTTTAGCATGTTTGTACTGGAGACGATGAAACATCCATCTAGCCTGTTGTCCTGTATCCAACAGTTGCCAGTAGTAGAATAAAAAAACCACCCCAAACTAAGCAAAAAACCTAGGGCAGGGAGAGAACAGTATTTTTCCTGGCATATCCTGTTGCTCTCATCATGGATTAGGGATTTCCTGAGACAGAGGCTTCCAGCTCCTTAACATGCTGTCAGCACTTAGGGGTCACAGTACAGCACTGACCTGAGGTTTGCAAAAAAATAGCCCGAGCATCTCCAGAATCTCCTTTTGAAGGGTAGCATCTGTCTGTTATTCTGTTACTGCTACTTAATTTACCTTTAGGATTATTTTATCCATATACCTTACTCTGGATTCACTGAAGGTCAATTGCATCAGCGCAGAGATTCATGGATACATTCTTGTAACCTTTTTCCACAGTCATTGTAATCCTATTCCCTGTTTCCCCTCTTTATACTCAGAGATTAATTTAGCTCTCTCTTTCTACCAGCTTTTTTTGGTGCAGAAATGAGTGTCAAGAGTCTCTCCTGGAGCCCTTTTTAGAAACTGATGTCACATTTGCCACTCCCATGCTGCCAGGACTGAACCAGTGCTAAGCACTGAGTATCAGACCAGAGTCCAGCAATATATTGAGATCTTTTAAAGCACTTGAATGAATACTATCTGGTTCTAGAGATTTGTTCCTGTTAAATTTATCCACAGGCTCTAAAACCTCTTTAATTTACTCTTTTGTTTGAGACAGTTCTTCTAATTCATCCTCTTCATAGAAAGGCACATCTTGGACTCCCTCTATGCCTCCCAAGAGTGAACATTAGGGCAAGGAATTCTCTGAGGTTTTCTAACTGTTAAAGTTTATTTTCATCGAGCTCCCCTTTTGCACCTTCACCTATCAATCGGGTCTACGGATTGTCTGGCAAACTTCTGGTTTTTTGATATGTCTAAAGATGGGTTTACAGTTAGCAGTTAGCAAGTTGTTCCACAAAATCTTTTTTGGCCTACCAATGTTTTTTTATTTATGATTTGCACTTAACTTCCTGGTGTTCAGACTAGAAAGAATTTGCAGACAAGCTAAATGCCAAGGTTATCCATGGAAGTAGAACTGGATCAGCTTAGGAGTCCACTTTCCTTATCTCAACAGTGGTTAACCCCAGATATTTCAGGAAAAAAAGTGCTTAAGAAGGGGAAAAAAATGAACAGTACAGGTTTTCAAAGGACCTACTCTAAAACATTACCATGGTTGAATTTTTTGCTGATGTCTAACCTTTTATATCACTAATACTTTTTGAACCAAATCCTTCTGTGAACTTGACTCCTCACTTTCACAATACCTAGCAGCAGTGAGTTCAACAAAGTGTTTATTGGGAAGGAAAAAACATCTTTTCATTAACATGAAACTTATCAAATTTCAATATCATTATTTTTTCTTTCTTTTTTACTGTGAAAAAAAATAGATCAGTCAATTCCTATTATTCATATAATTATTTCTGTTCCAGATTGTTTGGAGGGCAAGAGCTTTTATTTTGGAAGGAAAAGAGAAGGAATTGGATGCAGTCAATACGTATTTGACTTCAGAAGAACTGGCCATTAATAAGAGAGACAAGATTAGAAGCACAGCAGTGAACTGTGAAACATAAGCAATGCAGAATTAACATTGTTATACTTAGAGATCTTTAATGAAATCAAAACCTGAAAAATAAACAAAAATAGAGGGAAGGGAAGGTTTGGGAAGGTTTGGAAAGGTTAAGGAAGGGGAGGGTAGGGAAGGTTTGGGAAGGGAAGGTTTGGGAAGGGAAGGTTTAGAAAGGGAAGGTTTGGAAAGGGAAGGTTAAGGAAGGGAAGGTTTGGGAAGGGAAGGTTTGGGAAGGGAAGGTTTGGGAAGGGAAGGTTTG
>WEIV01013127.1:137215-148297 GCA_013390005.1 Calyptomena viridis | reverse complement strand
GAAAGGGAAGGGAAGGGAAGGTTTGGGAAGGGAAAGTTTGGGAAGGTAAGGGAAGGTTTGGGAAGGGAAGGTTTGAGAAGGGAAAGTTTGGGAAGGTTTGGGAAAGGAAGACCTACCTGAGACTAGGTAAGGCCAGATAATATTTTAACAAATGACCTGTATTTTCCTAGACTTTTCCACAAAACATTCAAAACAATCCATTAAATTATTACATTTAGGAACTTCTACAATATGGAAGAGATTCATAAGGTCAAGGAATGGAAAACAAAGTACTCAACTTATAACAATGCAAAAAACCACCAAAAATACGAAAATTTATATAGGACATTTTTATTTTATATTGAATTTAATTATTAGCCAATAATATGTAAGCACATGGAAGATAAACCTGTTTTTATCCAGACAAAATTATCTCAGCTCTATGTTCTTTCTTTGTCACAATTACTTGAGTAAACTGGAAGAGGTAATGATGATCTATCATGACATTTGTAGAGATTTTGATGTTGTCTTATTACATTCCCAAGAAAATCATATATGAGCTAGATCAAATAATTACATTTTAGATGAACAACTGGTTGGAACACAATACTCAAAGAGAATATATCAATAGCACTCCATAAAACTGGAAGGCAAATTGAACCTGGATTAAGAACTGGAAAGCACAACAGGTGAATGTCAAAATTGGGTGGGAGAATAAAATAAAATAAAAATTTGAATCTGCAATTAATAAGTTTAAATCCGAGGGGAAAAAAGTAGAAAGTGATACATACTGAAAGGAGAAATCAAACACATAAGTGCAAAATGGATAGTAACTAGGAAGGATGATGTACTGCAGAAAATATCTTCAGCACCACAGACTGAATGTGAGGCAGAAACATGATGTTGTTTCAAGTAGAAAGTCTTAGTCCAAGGTACAGAAAAAGAATTGTTGGATGGAAGATTTGGGAGGTAATTATTCTGGTCTATCTACTACTGGTGGAATATTTTATCCAGTTTTGGGCACCATACTTTAAGAAAAACTGTGCTTGGATAGAGTCCAGGACAGAGAGACAAGAATGATTAGAAGTTTAGAAAGCTTGGTCTATGAAGAAAGGTTGAAAGAATTTAGTTTGTTTAGTCTAGGAGAAAACAGACTAGGAGAGAAACATGGTAGCAGCCTTTCAATATGTAAAAGTTTGTTACAAAAAGATTAAAATTACTTGTTCTTCATGTCAACTATAGATAGGTGCAGAAATAATTGGAACTATTTTCTGTAAAAAAGATTTGAGTTATATATGAGACATGACTTTGTAACTGAGATTCTTAAACAACGGAACATCCAAATGAAGACATTTTTGCAATCTCAGTTGATACTTTTTCTTAAAGTAAACCAGTTGTTTATTTACTGCATATTAGATCCTCTGTGAAATGGGGGGTCTATTAGGTGACCTCCTCACAATCCTATTTTCCCATTATCCACAATTCCTTAGTCAGAATATTTTGTATCTATTATCTAGAAACATGAATTAAATGTGGGCAAAATAGTAAAACCCACTATCTCTTATTACACACTATTTTTACAACTAGACTCTCAATTTTGCTTATTCTAGAACAGCCAGACACATATTTTTTTCAGAATTCTTTTATATTAGCTCTCTCATGACTGTAATAATAGTAATCAGGTTTCAGTAAACCTCTTCTCTATCTACTGTCTTTAAGATAGGATAACCACAGCTGAACAGAGTTCCAGTTGAGGATGTGCTGCGTGTGTGTGCACTGATCTAACTCATTTGGGTAATTGTCTATCCTATTCTTTACTCAGTTTTATACATTATTTCCTTCTTTGACCATTGTTGACAATGACCTGACTTCTTTTAAGATTCCTGTTCACACAGACTTGCATGGTACTCTAAACTCCTTATCTTTCTCTGTGCTGGTTATTCTGAATGATGTGTCATCTGAACATTTTGTATCATTGTTTTTCATCCTTTCTGCCCATCATTCTTATATATTAAGAAACAATCCTAGTATACATCCTTTATGTTCTCTAATCTTAATCCATTGTCAGGATAAAACTATCCCGTTAACATCCTCTGCATTTTTATGCACACACAATAAATGCTTATAAAGTCACTCCATAGCCTTTATTTTGCTTTAACCCCTTATATTGAGAAGTTCACAGTAAAAGTAACTCCACATCTTACTTATCCACAGTTGAATGTCTTTCATTTAGTGGAAAAGAACTGGACCTTAGGAGGGCTATTTTAAAATGTCGTGAACTAATTACCTGTTGCACTCCAGTGAATATAATCTGACTGGCTCAGACATGGTGTTTAAATATGTTGGCCAGGTGAATTATCCAAAATGTGTAAAGGAATATTTCAACAATCATGCTGTCTCATTGTGGTTGAGAAGTATGTTTTGGAAAACACTAGCTCCTAAGACTTCAGAGGCTGAAATTATTGCATTTAGTCACTGCTTCACACATTGCTCAGTATCATAGACTACCAAATAAATACCAGAAACTTATTTGTGGTGGAATCCACAAAATTACTACAATGGCCTTTTTATTTGTGTGAGAGAGCAGAGCACAGACTTTCTCAGTATATGTCACACAAGGAGGGATGTACCACGAAAATCATAGTGACATCAACAGTAAAGTGAGCATCAGTCCTGTATAAACTCTGAGATGATGTCCTGCATGAAGAGATAGACAGCTTCACAGAAAAGCTGAAACTACAACCTTCTGCAAAGCAGTGCTTGAATACCAGAAGAAGATTCCTCACTGACACACTACATTAAAAAGGCTTGATGATAATTTCTTGAGTCCAGAAAGATTATTCTCAATCAACAGAGAGCAGATGCTACACACAGAAGGAAATTTTGCTGAGAGATAAAAAGAGAGGTGGCCTGTGTTGAGTGGTCTCTGTGAGGACATTGAATTCTCTACAAATTGAGCATGAAAACTAACAACAGCAGTAAAATTTAGGGAATGAGACTCTGCAGCTGAAGCCTAATGGAAAAGTAGTATAAAATAGCTCAAGTTTTAATGAATCTCAGAAGATCATCTAGTCCAAAGTTTGGTGGAAGAAGGAAACTAGAAGAGATGACTTTTCCTTTACAGATGAACTAGAATGTCTACCCATATGACTGGGCAGATTTGCCATTATGTAACGAGAGCCAGGATGAAGCATATGTTGCTAGCTGAGATAGGTAAAGACCTGCAAAAATACTCTTGACTTCTCCAACAAAACTATGTATGACTACATGATGAGGTTGAGAAAAGAGAGGACATGAGTAGATTGACACTAGAAGTCCTTTAGTTCCATCATGACCACCCTTGTCTCTGGATTCCCTTAACACCCTCAACACTATAGGGAATCTCAAAAGTAAAATGAGAGATAGTTCTGCTTCTGGGCTTGCTCATTCCCTGAAAATCAGTCATGAAAATGATGAAATTGAAGCTATGATTCAACCATGGTATGGATAGTTTCTAGGCAACTTCTAGAGCAGTCAAGCTTTGTCCATGTCATCCACTTGAAAGGATGACTACTTGAGATAGCTATAGGCAGAGATGTCAGGTTTTGGAAAATAAAACCCATGAAACACTACAACCCAAGACTGCAGAATTAGTACTGGTCGGAATGAACAGGTCTGGTTAACCTAGATTTTTGCAGTCACTGAGCCTATAGGGATTATTGCATTGTTTTATGTTTAAAACTAAAACCCCAGGATTTTCTCTTTGTAGTTATCACTGCCTGCAGAATCATCTCCTTGATGTTGAATCAAAAAACTTATAAAAATAAAACCAGTGATGAACGTATGTTCATCACCGTGATCTTTTAAAATGTGCACCAGGTACAAGCTGATAAAAGTACTCTTTTCTGAATCTACAGGGAGCCTAAAATTGTATCTGTAAGAGAGATGTAACCAAACTGAATCGTTCAGTCAGATTGTCCCTTGTGAAACTTCAAGATAACTGAAGTGTCACAATTGTTAACTATTTAAGTGCTAATCAAGCAGAAGGATATTTCTGTGACTGTTCCACAACCTCAGCCCTCTACCATATTTTGTGTTATTGTTTGGTATTTAGAGGTCTTAAAATTCCATCATCTTTTGCTATCTCATCCCAAGGCAACTTCTAAAATACAGTTGTGTGCACACCTCCCAAAATCTATAGCACATTAAAGATGTCTGGTTAGACTCAGATAAATGAGATATCCCAACAGCAAATGAAGAAAACTGTTGGAAATTAAAAATTTTATTTCCACTTTCAGAAGTTTGTACATCTCAGGACTTGTTCAATATTTGTAACTGCAAGCCCCATCTTGGGTTGAGATTTATCTGTGGTAGATGTTACCATACTAAAGACAGGCTTTCAGTGTAAACTACAGTACAGTGCAAAGATGTTCAAGGTAGCCTGCCTACCAGAAGCAGTACTAACATGTTTGTGTACAGGCTCACACTATGATAGGCAATAGTTATCCTTCCTGTTTAAAGCTAGCTCAGTTATCTCTCTAATGTACTGCTGTCTGCAGTGTGACATACCATTAAAACAGTTCTTATTCCAGAAAAAATTAGTATTATTAGCAAGGTAACACAGGAAGCCTGTAGTAGAATAAGGAACTGACTCCTCAACTCGGACTCCAGTGTTTAATTAAAAGACCAGACTGGTGCATGCTCTTCGGGGAGCCTGGCTCTGATGGTGCTCCCAGTACCAGTTTGGCAGCCCACATCCAGGCAGCTGTCTGGTGCCTGGGCACAGGCAGGGCACCTTCCTTTCTCAGCCCCGAGTTCCCCAGCCCTACCAAGCAGCATATGATTTCTCATCTCCCTTCCAGGGCTCTGGGCACCATAAGAGTGATTTTCAACCCTGGGTTAAAGGACTGACATGTCCAAAGAGACAGAGATCTCGGTGTCAGCTAGTTGAACCAAAATTAGTCATAACACAGGCCATATTAATGTAAAAAAAAAGTAAGGTGTTTATCTACAGGATCTGAACATAAAAAATATTCATAAAGCAGGTGTTGAGAAAGGAAGGAAACTACACTTATTTTAAAGGCTTTTTTCATAGTCTGTTGACAAGTTGACAAGCAGTTTATAGGCTTATTTTACCACATAGCTGTGAACTAGAACTCATAAGAACTTTTTGTCCTTATTTTTGTAGTCATGGAACAAATTCTTTGTTTGCAGGAAGACACTTGTTTAAAATCTTATTCCTTCAGCATGAAAACACTTCATTTAAAATCTAATTCCTACACCTTTGGTTCATTCATTTGAAAAACTCCCTTCCTTCAGGAACAACTTTATGAAAACTAAAGCAGGATGTCCTTGGCAGAAAAGATTTCTACTGCCATGTTTGTGCTTTACTTTTCATATAAATCAATCAATGTAACAATTGTAGGTCATACAAGAAAATTAGTAGTCTAAATTCTGCATTGCCTCTGGTTCAACACCAAGGAAAGACATAAACAGATTATTTCAGTTCAAAAAGAGTTAGGAAGTGTAACCTGTTCATTAGGAGTGTCTTGCAATAGACTGTCTTTCTTTGGTCTCTGTTAGAAAAGTTATTTTCTGTAATTGCTTCATATTCACCTGCTATGGCTAAATCTGCTAACACAAGGTTCTGTGAAAAGCAGGATATTTTTGAAGTAAATTATTGGACTAATTTTTCTAAAAGGTGCATGGATATTAATGTAATTCCCTGGGAAAGAATGAATTCCTTCAAAGGTCTTCTTAATTTCCATACCTGAAGTTCTGTATGGCTTCCTTCTGTAATGCACTATTTAATGAAAAGATAGTAAGGATGTTCAATATGTGCATTGACTCAAAATAGTTTTGAGACTATTAATCCAATTAAACTTCTGAAGTATCTCTTGGCATAAGTACTTGCTGGGAAATATTCTGAAATGCTGTAGAATCAGGAGGATTTCTATCTGAATATTTGCATCATGAGAGTCATTAGAGCGTGGTTCCAAAGCAACATAAACACAAAACCATTGTAAATCATGCCTTTCTCTTTGAATTCTACAAGTAACATGCCAAAACTCTCATCACATTTATGCCGAGATGAAAAACAATTAATAGACACATGAGAAAGAATCAAAAAGGAAAAAGGTATATAGCAACACTGTACCCTATAGCAAGTAGATTTTACAAATATATAAAGAGTTGATAATTAAAGAGAAAAAAGAATTTTCACCAGAGTTGAACTTGTTTCTGACTTATTCTGCTTGGCTGAGAAATCTCTCAAACCCTGTCACTCTCCTTGCTGTGTTCACACACTGCAGAAATCACAGTGAACATGCTGCCAAGGCAGATTGTGGTGGTTTTTTTCCTCATCAAACTATAAAATTGTTGCATTTTTCTGTACAAAACTGTTAGAGCTACTTTCGGACTCCTGAAGAAACAGCACATCCTTACAATTTCCTTTGAGCATCATTATGCCAAAACAGTAATATCTGACTTAGGCCAACAGGCAGCCTGCAGGCCAGGGTAGAAATACAATTAATGAGACTTTAAAATACATAAGGTATGATATTCAATAGATATCCTAGTATATTTGTGGGTTAAACAACAAAGTAGGTAGTGGTTTGCCCTGAGGAAAAGGCTAATGACACAGTAGCTCCTGCAAGATTTGTTTGCAGTTAAACTGTTTTATTTCAGACACCAATCCAGAATTGTTTCAGTTTATGTCACTAGAACACTGAAATTTTAATAAAGTCTTCCATTTTTGCTCTTTGTGAGGGTTATTAGATTGCTGGTGTAGCAAGTTCATCTCTAAAGCATCTTAAGATCAAGCTTTAATTGCAAACATACCACGGTTAGTAGATGAGAATGTGGCTCAAGAAAGTCTCCTGTTGCCCTGAGAGCTCATAGCATGGATGATTCCTTGCTGAGTCTGGTCCTTACCAGGACACTTCAGCTAGCAGCTGGTCTTGCTGGAAAAATAACAGACTGAGGGGTGTGTGTGTCACTTGGAGGGCCTGCCTTACATGACCTGCAGGTGCTTTGAATCTTCAGCCTGTTGCAACAAATACTGACTGATGGCTGATTGACTAGCAGCCCAACAGCATCTTCTAATGCTATTACTACCCTCCAGCATTTTTGAGAAAGTCTTTAAAGGTAGCTTTGCCTTTTCTTTTTCATGGCTTAAAAATGACTTGCAGCATGTTAAGTAGCAGACACTGATATTTCTACTGATATTTCTACCTTGTAGTGGAAGCCAAATTTGATCCAGTGCAACACTGAGACATTTTGATGGTGTATTCTGTGCCTCGCAGGAGATGGAAAAAAGTTATTTGCCTCCTCTCTAGTTTCTGCAGGGTGATTGATTGCCTGATTAAACCAAACTGACTCCATTTGGTTGTAGAACTAAGGTTTTGCTACTGTCAAAAAAAATCCTGTTACAGTGCTTTGCTGTTTAAAAAAAAAACCATCACATGGATTTAGACAGAAATATCTGCCTCCATGGAGACAGAGAGGACAAGTGTTAGTTCTTAGTTTGAATATTACTTGCTGTTTCCAGAAGTCCAAGAGTGTGAGGCCCTTACAACAAGGAGAACTACATCTACATCCTTTGTGGTGATGGCAAAGGCAGTACAATTTAGGGAGCTGAGATCTATTTCTGGTAGATATGAAACCAATTTATAATTATGTTTAATTTGGTTACATGCTAGATCTGTCCTAATAAGAAGCCTATTGAAATGTATAACAACTGCATATTTGAATAACAAAGTGATCACCTCTTATTATCGAGTTCAAAATTTGAAGACATAGGTCTGCATTTCAAGGGGGTTTACGTAGGGAATTCCTATGTAAACTGAGTTAAACAAAAGTAGTCATTATAACTAAGCAAGTAATAAATAGCACTTTATTTGAGACTTGCACGTTAGTAATCATGGAGTGCAGATGACAGATCTCTGGGTGAGTTAGAGAGAAACTTTTGCTAAATTTTAGAACCTGTTCACTTCTTTTGAATTTCACTTCCTTATGTACAGCTACAGAATTGGGGAATGCCTTTATATTTCCTCACTGGTTTCTATTTTAGTGTAATAGGATCTCTTTCTTTTTGCTATTTACTTTATGCATCCAAGATTAATTATAAAAGCTTTTTCACAAACAGCATTCATTTTTTCTTGCTATCAAAAATCTTACTAACTGTACTTTACTGCAGATTGTACATCAAGTATGTATTCCTTATTGTCTAAGTGAATTGTATGAGTTTTACATCACTTCAGCAATTATGCCAAGCTGACGAGTGTAATATAGATAATCCAGCAATTGTTTTTGCATTTTGCCAGTGTATAAGGTCGCTGCCCCAAACACCGAGTCCTAATTTAACAAAGGTTATTTTTTTTTAATAAGGCATACTAATCCCACCGTATTGGTAGCTCTGCCCCTCTTTTGAGTTGAGCTCTACTATCCCACAAATTGGATGGAAATCTCATTAGTGGAGCTATAATGAGCTGGCAATGAAACCCCTTCAAGCTTGCATGCTTACAGCCATTTGCGTGTTTGTCTTACTCTTTATCATGAGCCTAAAATTGCCCATTAGGATTGGAGTGAAGAGCAAGTCTGACTGGAGCTGCAATTGACAGAAATCTGTCAAAACCAAAAGGGGCTGTAGTGTATTTAGGGGAAGGCTGCATCTATGCACATGTATCTGTGTGCTCATTCATCCTGAGGTCAAATTATATGGAGGTGGGGGGAAAAGAAGAGGAAAATTACAGATAGAATAGTGGGGTAGAATTAGGGGAAAGGAAATAAGGAATTTGTTTTATTAGAACTTCTAATTGTGAGCCAGCAGGGTTTTATTATACCTGAAATTAATCAAATGTCAATGAAAGGAACTTCAAGCAAGCTCTTTCTACAAAGTGCCATGAATGCCAGAATAGGGAGAGTCCCAAGACAGTTATGCAGATTCTTTGAATCAAAACTGTTCAAGTATGACTCCAACACAGAAGAAATGAAGTGGAAACTCTGGTGAAAGTACTACCACTTAAGTGACAGGTGCTTCTCTTGCCTTCCAGAGAGAGTATTTTAAAAAGTCAACTTTAAAATCAGGATTTCACCTTTTGCTTTGTTAAACTAAAATTTGTTCAAAATAAAGTCAAGAACATCTGAGAGGCATAGAGCTTGTAATAAATTCTATGTATCCAAACAACTAAACTTTCATTTCAGCAAGGCTTCTAAGATTTCTATGTCTCAAATCAAGTCTACCAAGCTTTTAAAATGGTGAAAGTTACCAGTTAAAACACAATTAGCATTAAGTACCAAAATAACAAACAGGGTCATGTATCAAACCAAAGAAGGTCACCCTGCTGACAACTATAAAACATTTTAGGTGGGATTCATTGTATTTAAAATAGACTATCTATGAGTTAGAAATATAATCTAAGCTAGCCATGCAGACTTCTTCTGTGGTCAATAAAGAGATAGAAAATTCCAGAGAGGGATTCATCAAACTCTGTGATTAAGAGCATCAGTCCACTGACTGAGACAACCTAAATAACAAGCATAAATTTTGATAAGGATACAGTAGAACGTTAAAATGGATAACTGAGTTTGTTACTGCCCCACAGTCATCTGCCCAAATTTCTGAAAAAAAATTCCACCCTTAAGGAAGAAACATCCCATCTACATATTAATCAGCTCCTGAAGCACTGCAACTTTCAAACCTGTATAGGACACAGTGGTTCAGTAGTAAATTTCTGTGTGGATCAGGCGTTCTGGCCTTGGATTTGCTATTCATATCACAGATGCAAAGCAGAGTTTCCTTCTGCTGTTCAGTTTTTAAACATAGTTCTCTTTTATCAGAGCCCTCAAGATAGACATCAGTTTTCAGACAATTCACATTGATAACGTCAATATCCCACCTGATATTGGGATATCCCACTTAGCATGCTAAGTATAAAGTATTATTTATCATGTGTGAAATCTGTTAGCTGAAAAAAGAATTAGTATGCAGGAATATAGTGGAAATGTTCTGATTTGCACTATGGACCTTGGAGACTCATTACAACTTACTGGGTTTTGAAAGTGACTAAAAAAAAGCAAAACAAAACAAAGACAATTTGAAGTCTTTCAAATAAGATGCTGTATTTCAAGGTGTATTGGTTTGGGTTCTTTTTTCTCACTTAGTTTTAAATATTTATTATAACACTGCATAGAATATGTACAGAACAAATGATGAAGTTTTAAGAAAAGGAAATTTTACTGCAGTGTTTCACTTCTAAATATTTCTTAAATTGAGAGAGATAATGAAAAGTTTATTAATTACAGATCATACATATCAGTGGTTATAAATTAACTGTTTTCCTTACTGCAAGTTTTGTTAACCATAAAATAAGGATTCAGTGAGTGTTGAATCCATATTGATTCCTCACTGCAGGACCCAGAAAGGATGTCTGCAGCTTCTACCATATTATGCTACTTTACTGGGTCATGTCACTCAAAATAGACTTATAGGTGCTTTATGCCATACTGTGCTCTTGCCTGCTGTGTACGTGTGTGCCTCAATAGATGTGAATAACTCTATCTGAAGTAGCTAAAGCGCATGTAGGAAGACACAGAACCATGACCAATTGTGTCTTTTTGTCTAGATAAAATAATATCTTCTCAAGTTGCATAAGAGATAGGATGCTGGAGAAGAGAAACGAGAAACAGTAGCCACAATCGATCGAATATAGTGTACTCTTGAGATCACTGCTTGGGTTAACAAAATTCACTCTGGCAATGGCATAGACCAAGTGTGCTGGCACTGAAACAGCTGCAGAAGATACATATTGAAGGATCTGAACACTATGATACAAAACTGGAAAAAGCAAGAACAAGGACAAGAGATCTTATTTGATTTCTCATGCTGTGATCCACACTAACATTACTGCATCTCAGCTGTGTGTGACAGATCCTGTCTGTTTGTGCAAATCCAAACCAGCTGCTGAAGTCAATCCCATTTTTCTGTCTATAAAGAAACATTCCACCATGTGAAAAGAAAATTAAGATTGCTTTTCATCGAAAGCTCTTTATTGGTAATTTACCAGAAATGCAGTACATGTGACATGTGCTCAGTGTGCAGATGTGTTTCACCACTGCAATAGC
>WEIV01013127.1:94194-119984 GCA_013390005.1 Calyptomena viridis | reverse complement strand
CCTCTGCAGAGCCCTCCTACACTCTAACAAATCGACACTTACTCCCAACTTGGTGTCATCTGCAAACTTACTAATGGTGGACTCAATTCCCTTGTCCAGATCATCAATAAAGACATTAAATAGGACTGGGCCCAACACTGATCCCTAGAGGACACCACTAGTGACTGGCTGCCAACTGGACGTGGCACCACTCACCACCACTCTCTGGGCCTGGCCATCCAGCCAGTTCTTAACCCAGCCCAGAGAGCACCTGTCCAGTCATGGGCTGCCAGCTTTTCCAGGAGTTTGTTATTGGAGACAGTGTCAAAGGCTTTGTTGAAGTGTAAGTAGACTACATCCACAGCCTTCCCCTCATCCACCAGATGGATCACAAGGTCATAAAAGGAGATCAAGTTGGTCAGGCAGGACCTGCTTTTCATAAAATATCTAGGTTTGGTAGATTTTCCACTGAGGGTAAAATAATCTATTCTGGTAAATAGTGGATTTCATTTAATGCCAGAGTGCTTTTCTATGTCCTCCAGGTCCTTACTAGGATTCAGCTGAACTTTGTATAAGTGTCTGCAGTGTTTCATTGTATCATGCAGTCCAAGTGACTGTAATATATAAAATGAACTTTAGTGGATTATTTTTTCTGGAATTTACTCCTGTACCAAGACATAACTCTTGCTATGTTAAATGTTGTGTTTGGTTTTGTTTAATTCTCAGTACCAGATCGACATTTTCTAAACGTTTCAAAGATGGCCAGGATGTTTTCAGTGGTTTTATTATTTTTGTTGGGTTTTGTTTGCGTTGTTTGTTTGGGGATTTTTTGGGTTTTGGTGAGTTTGTTTTTTTTTTTATTTTTGGTTTGTTCAGTTTGGGGTGGATTTTTTGGAGGTTTGTTGGTTTTTTTAAAAAACCACACACATGCAAATATGGATTTCTAAAAAGTCTTTACTGGCTTAACTCAGCTCTTATTGATAAGGATAATACTAAGAGGGTTACAAACATTTTTCACAGTTCCAAGTATTACGTAATGAACCTAAGATGCACTGCAATACTCATGTTTTCCACTCAGTATTGCTTACTTTTATTTCTCCTCATATTTAACTTGCTTTTGAGAAACTGATTACGAGTTCTTTCTGCCCGTTCGCTGTTGTCTTCCATGGTGCAAGATGTGCTGGTGCTGCAAGATTATGATTTTAAACATCAGAGATGCTGCCTATCTAGTGGTATGATTGCTGTAAATTCTGCCTTTTACTTCTGTTTTTCCCAGATGAGTTATTCCGATAAAATCATCTTCTGATATTGAAGAGTCATTGTAGTAGCCCCTTCACTGTTTTGTTGGCTCCATACTTTTAGAACATCTTCCCTGACTTGTGGAATCCCTTAGCCTATGTTTTATGAATCAGAAATTATTTTAAGGACATTAATTTGTAGGTTCAGTGGTTTATATCTAAAAAGCAAAAAAATCCTTAGGCAGTCATTTCAGAAGTTTAAATCATATGCAAGAAAACTTAAATTGAGCATTCAAGATTGGTGTCTTCAAAGTTATGAGTGTTTTTCTGGATTCTTGTCACCTATTTGATACACTGCATTCCCAAACATTGTATACTTTAAATTACATTAGCCAATAAGTGCTCCAGATGTGAACAGTCCTTCAAACTTGATTCCAACAAAACCATCATGTGTTTATCCTATTTAGCATTTCAACTTAAAGAGAATAATTTCTGAATGTGTCAATTTTAGTAGTTCCAACATCCTAGTTCTAGTTCATTCTAGTTCATAATGCTCAGAAAGAGACCTGCTCCATATTTGCAAAATAGAATGCGCACATGAAGATTAAAATGTGCAAGATTTTTCTTCTCATCACAAAATATCCTAATTACTCTTCACTTGAGAGAAAGAAATGATGCACAAATTTTCTAACCTCACTGACCAGATTGCTGATGAGACCTCCATTGCACTCTAGCACTTCCTTTATCACATTTATGACATGTTCAGAAGCAAAGACCAAGTGTTATTAGTAGAAAAGGAATGATTAATTTTTTTTGCAAGTTGAAGTGTTAATATTTAATTGTGACCTTTATAGAAATACTAAGGTTAAAATGGAAAAGTTAATAAAACTTCTATTTGAAATAACAGCAGATGGCCATGTAGTGAATACAAACTTAAAATCACTCTTGGGGCTTTATCATGCTCACAAACTGCCTCAGCTATCAATTACTGTGTATGTTGCTGATGAGAGAAAAACTGAACTCCTGTTTCATGTGGTGCACCTTAGTTGAGTATCATCTGACATGAAGGGCTAGAGATGGCTCTGATCCCTAAACAAATCCCCTGTAGAGAGGCCTGGCATACTCAGTTAAAAGGTATTCTTTTAAGATTACTGTGGAGCTTTTTCCCATGAAAATTTTCAGGAGTATAATGCAGATTAAAAAATCACATGATAGTAAAAGAAATTCTTTTATTCCATAGAGTATTGCTTCTGAAAATATGACAGTACTGAGCCAACATGTCTTGTGTAAAAATGGAATTGAGATACATGACAGCAAATATTCAGTGAAAATCATGTCTGATGCCTTGGAACTTCAAGAGTGAGTTCAGTTTCTGAGAAACTGTAAAAGCAAAAACGGTACACAACAGAAGAAAAAGTAGCTGGATGAGAGCTATAGAGAAGATGACGTAAGGAGACTCAGTGAAAGAAACAGGTGATGTAACTGAGATATCCAGAAAGCAGGCATTCCCTTCTATTTTTGTGTCTTCCTTTTGAATAGCTTGATTCTCACTGAATATGGTTGAATTTTTGACGCCCTTCGGAAGAAGACTTTTTCCTTTTGGCAAAGGCAGACAATGCGGGTGACAAACTCTTATTCTTTATTTATTTTCCTTCTTTTCCTGCAGGCAGGTATTTCTAACCTTATATTATGTTTTCCTTTCTTATTTCCAAGGCTTTGCTACATTCTTTGGGGCAAAAGATAGAAGTGAAAAAAGTATTGAAACAGGTCTTTCTAATAATATTTTTACCACCTTTCTTCTTATTTTTATCCCTTGCTGATTCTCTGGGAAATGTCTAAAAAATATATATCAATAAGATGGTGTGGAGCTTACTAGTATCAAATTTAAATACAATTGCTGCAATTTTACCTTAAACTGGACACATGCAGTAAATGGTGGGTAGAAAAAGTGATGCTTTTCCATCATGCTTGATATAGACTTAAAGAAAAATAAGATTTTTTAATATTTTTTCAAAGGTAAGGATTTAAGCCCAGACACAATGGTTTGGACGGTTCAGCAAAAGGGGCTTGGTCTGACCATGGTATATGGTAGGAAACATGGAAGAGGATGTGAGCAAAGTATATGTGCACATGTGGGGTCTGCCATACGTCCTGTCAGCCTGCAGCATATGGCAACACAGAAGTGGCCTAAGCTATAAAGTCTTTCTAGCTTATTTTTGTAAAGGTAAAATTTTCTGCTTTGTTTTCTCTCTGTGTCAGGAGAAACCCTCTATTTTTATATAGTTTTAACAGTTGTTCTGTTAAAACTGCCTACTGAAAAAACAGATAGTTAATGTTAAGAAGGGGCACACCTTAGGAAAGAAAATGGCTTGAGGAAGGAAGTAGATCATCAGCTAAGCGTGAAGAACCCTCTGCAGACAGATCCATGAGCAGACTTAGTCCCCCAGCTGCTCCTGAAACCTCCCAGAGATCTGCAGACCCATTCTTAGTCGCTAACTCTTCTGGATGCATCAATGCCTTTGGTTCCAGTGTAAGGTGACATAGATAATCAAAAGGCAAGGCTTGCAGGGATCACAGGGATCACAGCTAGGGCACAGAGCATACAACAAGACTCCAGAGAGATCAAGGAAGGGCTGGAAAAGTAAAGCAGCAGCTAAGGGAGGTTTGCTAAACCTATTAAAATTAGTCACCAGTACTTTTTACCAATATTTCAGGCCAAAAAAAAAATCCTTTCTGATGATCTTGGGGATTTCAGGGATCAATAGTGTGCAGCAAACATTCAGCAAACATGCATCTGGAAACCTGAAGAATTTTTTTGCATTTACGTTCACTCTAAAGAGGCTTCAATGTTAGGACCTTCATGGGTAATGTCTTAGAGAGTCTGCCTGAAAAATAACGTCAGAAATGTGTTGGTGTGTTGATATTCTATACTATATATGTTGATATTCTATAATATATATATTCTATGTAAAAGTAACAAATCTTCAGATGAGGATTGTATGTGTAGAGGTACACATTATGATGAAAATATACCATGAGAGTCTTGACTTTCTATTTACAGAGTATGATTTATCACTCAGAACTTCTTCCATGCCTCTGAAATAGAAAGTTAAAAATATGCAAGTCTGCAAGGCTGATGTCCAGGCTGGGAAGCATTGTAGAAATTTTCATAAAAGAAATTAACCAGCAAAAAATTTGATCAATATGGATAGAAGGGTTGGTATGGCTTTTGCACACAGAACTTATGTCTCAGGTAATCTACTTGAGAGAGTCATTGAGCATATGCACAAGGATGAGACATATACAGTGTTCTGAAATTTCAAGGGCTTCACCAAGCTTCACCAAAATTTCTTATAAAAACTTACATGTGATCAGTTTAGCAAGAACAGATAAATATCTAGCTCAGATAAATGCTGTCTTAAAAGATAGCAAAAGAAAAGTAGGAGTAAATGGTCTTTAGAAGGGTAAAATAGTGTACTCTACGGAGACCTATGCTAAGGCTTGTCCTGTTCAGCATATTCATATAGGATCTAGAAAAGGTGGTAGAGACTGATAAAGCTTGATGATGTTAAATTATTCAGTGTAGTAAAAATGAAAGCTGGCTATGAAGAGCTGTGGAAGGATCTCACAGTATTGAGTAATTGGGCAGTAAAATGGGAGATGAAATTCAGAGCTAATAAATGCAGACTAATGCAGCTGGGGAAAAACAAACTTGATTTTACAAACATGGTATAGGGCTCTGAGCTGTTACCACATAGTAAAGAAATCCCAAAGTCATAATAGGTAATTTTAAGAAAATATTGGCCTAACATAGAGTAGCTGTTACAAACAAACAAACAAATAAAAACAAATCAGAAAGCAGAGAATTATCAGGAAAAGACCAGGGCACAAACAAAATGTATTAGTAAATTCAAGTGTCCTCTGTATAGTTCTGATGCCCATCTGAGTAAGGATAGAGAGATTTGCCTGCATTTGATGTTCTCCTTTTATCTATGGAGATCTGAACACATATCCTCTATTGCAGTGTCTGGACCTTAGAGAATCAGAAGTGGGTGTGTTTGCAGTACTTCCTTTTGAATTTTTTTCACTTTGCAGGACTGCTTACATGTACATATGTATACCTTCAGAGCAGTCTTGGTGTGAATGTAAAAGCTAGTTCAATGAAAGCAGTGCTGAGATAAGCATCAATGAGCAGGCTCACCAGGATACATGAACTGTGCATGGATGGATTTCAGAAAAGATTTCAGCTGCTGATGATTGAGTGGATTTCAAAGGAAACACTGAAATGAGGCTACATGACTACAAGGGCAGGTGAAGACGGGATACAAAATGGGATGTTTTATGTGCTGAAACAGCAGCAGAAGTCAATAGAAGCAGCTTGTCTGGTTGTTCGGATGCTGATTTGAGAAGTGTGTTGACAGAAATTGCTTTCAAAAAGTCTTTGAAGGGGAGGTGATGGTTCTAGTTAAAGGCAGGGTGACCCGAATGAAAAAAAATCATAAAAAATATGTAAAACTGTTTACTTGAGCCTAATTATGTATTAGAACAATGCCCAAATATTGTCCCTTCTGAAGAGCAAAGAAGGCTGATGTTTTAAAATAATCACAGAGTGGGTGATTGGTGAGTTCTGGAGGCCCAGGTGGCTATTCTGCTACTTCACCCAGAGGCTATTTCAAGAGCCAGGAGAGTCCCACTGGGAAAGAAAGAGTTAGCAGTAACATCGTCTGGGGAGGTGTGTAACAGCTGAGAGGGGAAAATCAGCCCCATGCCTGTGCTTTGCAGAGACTTTATCCACAAAAGAAAATGCTGAGCATGAGACAGGGAGAAGTTGCAGACAACAATCAGTGATTATAACAGTTCTAGGGGCTGCAATTCCAGCTGTTACATCTTGCATTTCCTTTAAAAAAAAGTATTCTTTTCAAACGATATCCTTGTTGTAAAATAAAATAAAGAAGTCCAGCTGCAAGAATAGAAAAGTTTAAAAACAAACGAAAAAAACAAACTGAGTGCAAAACAAAAATGAAATTAATTGTCCGGAAGGAAAAGGCCTGGAGTTTGTGAAGGAGAGCTTGTGTGGTCATCCAAGCTGCCAGCTTTTCAGTAGAAAGTTGAAGAGGCTGACTACAGAATCAAAGGCACAGAGAGGCTGGTGAAGAACTGGAAGCCTGTCTTATTTTCTTTCTGCCTCGCTGAGGACCTTTTTTGTTTTCCCTTCTATCTCAAATTTTCAGGTATTCCTACTTCCTCTTTTTACCACATGCCTTTGTAGATCACTCTCCAGCCTCAATGCTTTCTTTAGCCTGGGTCCCACTCTCCTGTGGCACAGTACATTTATTTCTATAATGTTTCCTTCCTTCTTTCTTCAAGTTACTTCCTTTTAGATCTTTGCTGCTCTACTTCATTTCCCCAACTACCCTTTGCTATGAGATAGACACAGAAGAAGAGACACCTAGACAGGTAACATAACAAAAATCATAGTCTGGGCAAGTTCTTTGGAAACAAAGATTTCCAAAACCTGAAGTTATTTACTAAGAAACTCATCATAGGCTGTAAATCCAAATTCTTTTCCATAACTGCTCAAATAAAAGTCTTTCCCCTCAGAGCCACCATTACTTTTCTTCAGACTTCAGAATACATTTCACAGCCCTGCCTTTTCCTCAGGGAGCTCTTGAGCACTGCCACACTGATGCAGGGCTTCTTCCCACAGCTATGAGCAGGTTGAGCCAATAGCTTTCATTTTCTAGAAAATAAACTATAGGATCAGCAGTAGACCTGCATTGACTAAATTGCATGCTTAGATACTTTGAGGCTTTGTGAAAAACCTGTTTTGATGATGGCTTCTGTACAACTAGAGTTGTTTCAGAAAAAAAAAGTGGTCCAGTTTTTCCTTTTGAGAAAGCTTCTGATTTTTGTGATCTCCTTATTACAGTATGTACAAAAGAATTTCACATATGTTTACAAAACTAACATTTATGGTACTTGTGTAATTACAAAGTCTGCCATTAAATTAGTGGTTCATGTGTTTTTGTTTTAATTATTAACTGTGGCAGAATATAGCTAAAGCAGAAAACATGTAATATCTATGATAATACCTGAACACAATTAGCTACGTATCTTTCTATAAACAAAATGAGGCTTTCTTTTGGATTCTTCGCTTGTCTTAGTGGCATTTAGGGCAAAAGAGTCTGGCATGCTCCTCTCTTCACTGTTGGTGATTATATGCTATTTTACATTTTGGAATCTATTATGCTAAAAGTGTTTATTTACAACATGTCATGGTTTAATCCCAACCAGGTACCAAGGATCACTCAGCCACTCACTCCCTTCCCCACCAGCAGGACTGGGGAGAGAATCAAAAGGGTGAAAGCTAGAAGACTTGTGGGTTGAGGTAAAGACAGTTTAAGAAGGAAAGCAAAAGCCACACACACAAGCAAAGTAAAACAAATAAATTCACTGCTTCCTATGGGCAGGGAGCTGTTTAGCCATCTTCAGGAAAGCAGGGCCCTATCACATGCAATATGCGGGAGTTATGCGGGAGACAACACCACCTCTCCAAATATCCCCCACTTCCTCCGTCTTCCCCACTGTTGATATACTGAGTATGATGTCACGTAGTATGGAATACCCCTTTGGTCAGTTGTGGTCAGCTGTCCCAGATGTGTCTGCTCTCAATTTCACCAGCATGGCACTATGAAAAGCAGAAAAGCCCTTGGCTCTGTGTAAGCTCAGTTCAGCAATAACAAAAACACCTCTATATTATCAACCCTGTGTTTAGCACAAATCCAAAACACAAGCCCATACCAGTCACTGAGGAACATTAACTCCACCCAAGCCAAAGCCAGCAAACAAGGTAACTTGATGTGGCATGATATAAAGATTTTCATATAGATCTTGCCTCTTATTCATCCATACATAACTATTTATATAGTAGTTTCTTTGTCCTTCTTCTTATATACAAATGTCCCATATGTCTACGACTGACTAAGATTCAATTTTGTACTTATGGGTCCTACACAAGTTTTCTCTCCTCATCTGTGTCGTTCCAGTAATTTCAGAATACACTTCATTATTGATCCTGCATCTACTACTATCTATCTTCCCAACTTTTTTCTTGGATTTTCACCCTTTATACAATTTCTTTTTTTTTTTATTGCTATTGAATTCTGTGATATGAAATATTTCTCAGTGAAAGAGTGACTCATTTTGTTGAAATGTATTTAAAACTTTAATAGGGATTGCTGAAGTTAAGGTATTCTAAAAAAAAGGTTACCAGATCATCTGGAAAATCTAATTTCTAAATCTATTTATCTTCCTAATCAGTTTAAAATGAGAGATTTTGAATTCTTTGTTGAATGGCAGTCTAGCAATCAAGAATTTCTTCATTGAAGGTAGAAAAAACAATCAGTCACCTGAAAGACATTGGTAAAAATCCAGGTTAACCTTTCTAGTCCTGGCGAAACATTTTAAGTCCTCAGTCTTATGTGCCGGGGTCTAACATTGGATTTTTTTTAAGTCAGGTAATAATCTTCCTTCTTTAGCCTCACAAAAAAATTGCACGCAAGTTCCTTGTAGGGTTCTCCATAGTGTGTCACTTAGAGAATGGAGGGAAATATTTCCATGACTCCTAGAAGCTGCTTCCATGGTCAGTGAGCTGGATGACAGCTGACAAATCCTGAAAACTTTCTGACAGCTTATCTGGTTACTCAGATTACAGGTGCTCCTTACAGCCTGGTACAGTTCTGCTCTTGCAGCTTCTAGAGATAGACTAGTCTCAATTTCCATATAGCTTTATTCTGTTACTCTAGGCATCAAGGCTTGGTACCTGCTTTGGAAAAGATGCCTTGACAGACTGTTCAAAAAGCCCATAAGCACAAATTTCTGACTGCAGGGGCAGGCCTTGGGATTTGTCTTGTCTGGCACCCTTTGAAGGTCCACTCTGTTACCCACCTGACACTGACTACAGCCCTCTGAGATGTGTTATCCTCGCATACTCTATGGCCTGCTCTCTTTTCCCACTATTAGAGATTCCTACAACCTGGATTACCTATAAGCAAAAGAAATGAAGGACACGAAGATTTTTAGCCTCAGTGCCATCAGGTCAGGCGATGGAGGAGAAAGCAGACTCCAACAGACACCTCACACCAGAATGCCATGATGCTGAATACGCAGGGCACGTATAGATCACTTGCATAACTGGTGTGACTACAGGTCAAAACTAGTACGTCTTAGGGGGACAATACTAGAGTTGTCTTCACCCCAACTCATTATTTTCTTTAAAAGATACCACATATTATGATTTGATTAGGTGGCCTTTTAATTTTATTCAAATTCACAAAAGGAAAATGAAAGAAAATTTGACTGAAGAAGTCATCTGGTGAAGACTTCCTTGATGATACATACTTTCGCTTCAGTAAGACTCTGAACATATGACAAAGAAACCCAGAATTTCTCAATCCGGTTCCTACTGAAAGATAAGGTAAAACTGAACCTTCACATAGGCAAACATAATTTCTTCATGGGACTCTCACCCATTTCTCTCATGGCTGAATTTGATCCAAATTGCTTAACACTATTTTCCTTAAATATTCATTTTTCAGGGAACGGGTTTATATAACCTGTCACCTTATATTATAGCTGATGTAAAAAGTTTGTGACTGCAACCCTAAATGTTTTATCACCTGTCAGACATTTCAATGATAATAAAAAGTAAAATCCTTTAAATTAATTAGTCATGATTAGGACTTCAAGCCCACAGGCCACTTCATTATGCAAAAATTATAAGTTAGCTATTTAAATTACCATTAAATTGATTCTTATGTTAATTGATATCTCACTTACGACCCCTGTTTTAATTTCTATAGGATCTTATTAAGGTTTAATACAAGTAACTAAAATGTTTTAACTAATCATTCCAATAAAGAAAATACACTGAAAAAGTGATGATAAATAATTTTCTCTGCTTCTGATTTATGCTAAAACCAGGAATTACTTTAATAAAAGATATCAGACATCACTCATGCAAACATATTAGTGTGTGAATTGTGATTTTCTATCCTGTCATTCAACATAAGAAGAAAGTTCCTTTTTCTGCACATGTGTAGCAGAGATTTTTTGAGATATGCAATGATTTGCACAAGTATTGACAGGCAAAACTTGGGTCATGGAATGCAATAAAACTAGTAATGCAGAATACTTTTAGTGGAGATGGGTATTCAAATTCATGTAAGTCACATGCTAATACTTACACAGGACACATATCTTGGATTTTTGAGGGCTCTTTGCCTTGCCTATGGCAAAGGCCAAAATTCTTGGAAAATATGTAATTTGTTCCTCAAGTTAGGGTCTGCCAACACAATAGAAGAACAGCATTGTTTTTTTCTCCAAACTGTTTCACTTTCTTAGTGTTCTGTTAAATTGTGTTTAGGAGAGCTCAGTTTATTGACCTTGCCCTTTTGGATTTCCAATATTTGCAATGAAATCTCATCTGCTAGTTAGTTTCTGTCCTAATTCTTAGGTTTCTGAATAATGTAATACACATAATAAATAAAGGTATAGGATTATAGCCCAACAGTGTTGCTGGAAATGGCTGTGCTGTCAGTGATTCAAGGCAGTATTTCCCTCTTGGCCCTTCCCAGAGTGTTTAGAGCCCCTGCGATGAACACTACAGGGTAGATTGAAAAGATATACAAGAACATCCTATGTGTCTCAAATAGTCCCAAAGTTCTTGTATGTATCACCAATACCTTCAAACTTCATTCATGCTCCCAGACGTGTAGAAGATGCATTTAGTTTCTTGCTATTGAAAATACCACTCTAGTGGGCTCTGACACAACTCACTATCAGGCACTTTCAACTAAAAACCCATCACTAGGAAGAACAGTTCTAGGACTCCCAGCTGTCAGGTGGGACCCTGGGACGTCCTGAGCCAAGAATTCTGCACCACAGAGGTGGCTGACCTCAGAAGGAACCAAGTCCTGTGAGAGCAAAGCACTTGGCCAGGTGTCTGGGAGTGCATCTTGGAGCACACAGAAAGAGCCGTATGTTTAAATACCTTCTCTGAAACAGAAAGTGCAGCTTTGATATCAGTTTATGCTTTAAACTTGATACTTCATCTGTCCCACATAGATAATTAAAACTTCTAAATACACTACAGATTATAAAAATGCTAAACATAGCTAAACTCTGGAGATTTTCAACTTGACTTACAGAGGATACATTTCACCCCTCTCACAACAGCTGTGAGAAGTCAAATTCCAAAGGCTTCTGGATACAGAATCCTCTTAATCGGCACTGGACAGTACAATTTTGGGTGCTTTTGGGAGGCAACATCTTTTCAGCTGACAGCACCCTACCTGGATTATTTTCAACAGACACCTTTTATTAATGGGACTTCCACCTCACATTGTTGTGATAGAAAAAAATCAGAATAGTATTTTCCTCTTAACTACTAAATAGTAGTCTTCAGGCAAAAAAGAAAACAGTGCTTCTGATGGTATTCAGGGTCAGATATTTAACAGTTAAACACCTTTCATAATTCCCATTAGTCTATTAGTGACAGAGAAAAAACCTTAAATTAACCTTACCAGAGTATCTGTTTTAACTAGATTTCCTTAGAACCCATTGAGCTGTTGTGTGTTAATAGCTTTTTCTTGAGGAATGTTATGTGAATAAATTAATATTACTGTAAGTAACAAAAGTTATTGGAAGAGCAGGTCTACAAAGAGTCAGTAATGTAAGATTTAAACAGATAAAAATCAGACTCTATCATCATAGTGGTATAACACCTGAAACGTTCACTTTTTACCTTTATTTCTTTGCTTTATATTTGTTGTTATTTGTAATTTTTTTCTATTCATACCCTAAAAATATATTACAAATTATAGCAGCACCCCGGGACATAACAATAATCAAATTAAATAATCATGGGTATTATAAACTTTAATTTCTGAGTTTTAAAGCTCGATAGTTAAAAAAATCAAACCAACAACAAAACCCGGTAGTCTGAAACTTGACATCTTCAAGGATTTAGCTTGAGATTGATATGAAATTTTAAAATAAACTTTCAAAGATAGTGGTTCAGCTGTTTAGAGTTTTTCTATTAAGGCTTTTCTTAGTATTTGTATAAATGGCAAAGTATTGCTGCGTGTAGTGGCTTGACTCTGGCTAAATGCCAAGGACTCACACACAGAGCCACACTCTCCCACTCCCCTCCCTGCAAATGGACAGAGGAGAGGAAAAACTAAAAGGTTTCACAAGTTTTGTGATAAGGACCATAAGAAACTCCTTATTAATTATTTCACAGGCAAAACAGGCTCCAACTTGAAATATTAAGGATACATTATTATCAAAATCAGAGCTTAAGAGTGAGAAGTTTGATAGATCTTACAGCCACCCTTCTCTCCCCACCCCTCCCTCTTTCAAAGATCTCCCTCCTTCCCCCAGCGGCCTGGGAAGACAGGAGTGGGGGGTTACGGTCATATGTTGTTTCTACCACTGCTCACTGAGAGAGAGAGTCCTACCCCTGCTTCCTTGTGGGGTCTCCTCCATGAAAAACAGTCTTTCACAAAACTACTTTGTGGGTCCATCCCATGGACAACAGCTCTTCAGGTGCTGCTGCTGCCACATAGGTCACCTCTCTATAGGTTGCAGTCCTTCAGGCACTGGCTGCTCCAGCGTGGGTTTCCACAGGCCACAGGTCCTCCCAGGAAATCCTGCTCCAGCGTGGGTCTCTACGAAGTCACAGTCTCCTTCCAGCATCCATCCGCTCCAGCGTGGGCTCCTCCAGTCCTTCACGGGCTGCAGATGAATCTCTGCTCCCTGTGGTCTCCCATGGGCTGCAGGGGAGACAACCCGCTTCACCATGGTCTGCACCATGCATTGCAGGGGCCCCATTCCGGTGCTTAAGGCATCTCCTCTCCCCCTCTTCCACTGACCTTGGTGTTAATCACAACTTCTCACTCTGCTCTTCTCTAAGTTCGTCTGCCTGTACCTTTTTACCTGGCCTTGTGTCATGGTTTGACTCCAGCTAAATGCCGAGAGCCCACACACAGATCCAAAACTTCTCAGAGAAGTTAAAAAAAACTTCGGCTTTTGTGATAAGGATTACAAGCAACTGTTTATTAACTACTTCACACAAGCAAAACAGGCTCTAACTTAGAATATTAAGTATTCACTACTACTACTATTAAAATCAGAGCTTAAGAGTTTAAGAGTGAGAAGTTTGATATATGTTACAGACACCTTTCTCCCCCCACCCCTCCCTTTTAAGATCTTTCTCCTTCCCTCAGCAGCTCGGGAAGATGGGAGTGGGGTGTTACAGTCAGACGTTGGCTTGCTGCCGTTCAGAAGAGAAAGTCCCACCCCAGCTTTCCTCATGGGGTCTTCTCCATGAAAACAGTCTGTTACAAACAGCTTCTTAGATTTTATTACTGACACCTTATTCAGGTATTGTTGTCACGTAAGTCACTTTACCATAGGTGCAGTCATTCAGATGCCGGCTGCTTGGCTGCTTCAGTGTGGGTCTCCCCAGGCCACCGGTCCTCTCCAGTGTGGGTCTCTTCTTCCCATGGCCCACAGGGAAGGGCCCATCAGGCCCTCCTACTCCAGACATGGACATCAAACATCCCACAGGATCACAGCCTCTCTTTTCCAGCACTTATCTATTCCAGCGTGAAAATCTTCCAGTCTTTCCACAGGTTTGCAGGTGAATCTTTGCTCATATGATCCCCCACAGGTTGCTAGGGCCCTATTCCAGTGTTTAAGGCATCTTCTCTTTCTCCTTCCCTCTGACCTTGGTGTTAATCAAACTTCTCACTCTCCTCTCCCTTAAGTGGCCATGATGTTCTGCCCAGCTTATTTTTCTCTTCTCCTTCTTAAATATGTTATCACAGAGGCATTGTTGGCTGACCTTGGCTAACTCGGAGCTAAGACATTTCCAGCAGCTTCTTAAAGAAGCCTCTTTCATAGCCCCCCCAGCTAATAGAAAACTCCGGCTACTTAAAACCACAACACCTTGGCCAGCAATGGGTCCATCCTGAAGCTGACTGACATTGGCTCTGCTGGACATGGAGAAACTTCCAGTAGCTTCTCAAAGAAGCCTCCCCATAGGCCCCCCCACTAACAAAAAACCTGGCCACTAAAAACCACCACACCATGTAACTGGGAAAACTTGACAAAGAATTAGTTCATAATATGGTTTAATTACTTTTGTCTGAAATATATATGAATATTAAATAAATAATCACTAAAATGTGTATATGTATTTTAAACAGAAAGATATTTGTGTTGGGAAAAGGTTCCAAACACAGGCATATTCATGTTTATTCTTTCTTAGCATAATCTGTCATAAAACAGTTATTCCATAAAATACATCTTCAAATACCTACTGCTTAATGTGCTCAAAACTTCCTAAATATATTCCTATATTTTCTTCACTGTAAATGAGACATGTATCAGATTTTGCAGGTATAACAGCAGCAAGTCAATCTACCAAAAAATTATGATGAGACTATTGCTAGTTTAGCTTGAATTTTCAAAATGCAAATAGATTAGCATGAATGTTTAACATCAATGTAGCTCTTTTCAAGATAGAAATCAAACCTCCTTCATAGAATCATCACTGAATCATAGAGTCACAGGAATGGATTCAATTGGAAGGGACCTTAAAGATCATCTAATTCCAACTTCCACTCCATATTGCAGGGAACCTTTCACTAGACCAGGTTGCTCAAAGCCCATCCAGTCTGGCCTTGAATACTGCTAGGGATGGGGCATCCACAGCTTCTCTTGGCAACCTGTTCCAGTGCCTCGTCACACTCACAGTAAGGAATTCCTTCCTAATATCTAATCTAAACCAACCCTCTTTTATTCTAAAGCCACCCATATCTTGTCCATCACTACGTGCCCTTGAAAACAGTCCCTCTCCAACTCTCTTTTACTTTCTTTTAGGTACTGGAAGGTGCTATAAGGTTTCCCCAGAGTCTTCTGTTCTTCACACTGAGCAACCCCAATTCTCTCAGTTTTCCTTCACTGAAGAGATGCTCCAGCCTTCCAATAATCTTCACGACCCTTCTCTGGACTCACCCTAGGAGGTCCATGTCCTCCTTATGCTGGATTTCTCAGAGCTCCAGGTGGGGTTTCATGGGCAAGGAATAGAGGAGGAGAATTACCTACATTGACCTGCTCTGAATATGACCTGTTAGTCAATTTCCCACTCATCACCCATCACCCACCCAATTTGTATCTTGCCACTTTGTCCAGAGGAAGCCCAGAGGAACCCCAAGAGAAATTCAAACAAACAATACTCAGATCTTGTTGCCATGAAAGAGCCCACAATTCCTAAAAAAACCCCAAAACCCTTGTCTTTTATACTGAGCTAGAATGAGAAGGACATGCTTTTTAAGGGTCCTTCTCCTCCACCCTACTTTCCCCATGGCTTTTGACTCACATGTACTACTGGATGTAGATTTATATACTCTACTATCTTTCCAAATTCTGATCATGCTCACATATCTGGATTAGTGGTCCCTGCCACAAGATCAACATAATCAACTGGAGATATTATACATTAAATACTTTCAAAATATTGTTCTTCTTGCCTATATACTGTTCTGTATGGGGTATATTGTTTCGTCCTGGCTGGTTAGTGAATCATAGGGTTATCTACTTACTATTAGTAAAAATTTATCTTTGAGAGTTCTTTAATGAAGCTTTGGTCCATGGTGGAAAAGATTTCTTCATGAATCCACACTGGAAATGGTTTTAGGGGAAGATATCTGTTAAAAAAATAGTAGTATAGAGTCAAATTTCTAATATCTAACAAACCTTTGGTTCAGTGGGGTGGAGTTAGTCTTCCTCAGCAGGGAAAGATTTACAAGTGGCTTCACAGCGCAGATAATAGTTCTCAAATAAATTGAGTTGTGGCTTCATTATACAGCATTCTTTGCTTCTTTTTCCCATTTACCTGAAACAGCCATAACTAGGATTAACTGTTGTGTGAGAATATAAAATAGAGAGACAGTCTCTAGAATTGCAGACCCTAAAGCTTTGTAGGGATTTAAAGATTATAACCAACACTTTGACCTGGCAGTAGATGGGTAGCCAGGGAAAAGCATGGTCTCTGAGTACAGTGTACCATTCTGATAAAATGAACCATAACATTCAATACCAGATAAAGCTTGCATGGACATTGGCCTCCCAATGTTATGCTGTGTGTCAGCTCTACTCTTCGAAGACATTAATGCTGTAACATTTCCTCAGCATCTGATATCTGGGCAATTTAGTTAAATAACCCAACTTCAGCTACTTCATCTCTGTGCAGATGAATCATATACATGTATTTCTAATGCTCTATGCCGAAACTGATCTTTGTGTTGAAATACTAAGCCTTTATATCACTTCATGGATGTGGCTTTCAACTCGAGTGCAACATGTCTAAGAAAAATCTCCCTTTCTGCCCCAGATTTTTCTCTGTTGCTATAAGCAGCAGCACCATTCTATTTGCTACTTATGTCACCAACATGGGCATAATCTTTGCCTCAGATTTTGTTTTCATGTCCAAGCCATATCCATGGCTCAGCTTTGCATATTGTGGCATAGGAAGTCTGAAAAACAACAGATGGTTGGTTCAGGCATCCAGCGAAGCTCAAGAAAATAATAAGACAATATTGGTTTTTGTAACAACTATTTTGCAGATCCTTACAGGAATGCCAGGTTTGCAAGAGAATTCTCTTTATACAACTCTTCAGTGATTATCTACCCTTTATCATCTCAAAAAAAAAATGCCCTACTTATCTTCACGTACAAGGTCTAGCCAGTGTTGTCCCCACTCATACCTTATTCAATATCTAAAGGTTTATGTTGTGTCCTAGCAGGCCAACTTTCAAGTTTTTGTGCTTTCTTCTATGATGGATCTCCTGATTAAGAGAAGATGACACTGAATAACTCTGATATTGCACATTAGCCTCCTGTTGTCTCCAAAACATTGTCTTTGTAACACAGTTTTCCTTTTGTTATGTTTTGTGCAGTCCCAAGTACAATGCAGTCCTGGTCCAAAGCTAGAAATGCCAGATGCTTCGTCAGTATTGTACTCAGCATCAATTTCTCTTGACAGTATCTGAAGTGCCTTTTCATGGCTGTGACAAGGCATGTGGGATTCAAGACAAGAGGATGAAGGAAGAACCCTCTGTCCTTTGCAGTCCTGTCAGGCCTGGGCAGCTGAGTGTTTGGGTCCTTCCAAACTGACACAGAAAGGAAACGGTCATTCATGTCCCTAAAAGTTGTGCTGAGATTAAAAGAAAATAGCTGAAGTATTTTACTGGACCAATATTTCCAACAGCTCTTCCCTTCACTTTCTTGCCAAGATTCATTTTGATATATATTTTTCAATTTTTGATGAAAGACTGGAAATTCTTAACATTTTTCAGTTATTGGTGTGGTTTTTTGTTTTTGGGTTTTTTTTTGTTTTATTTTTTCACAAAAGTATCTTTAGGGATATGGGAAATATTTTTAAAGTATTTAATTTAATCTTTTTCTCTGAATCCAAGATCAAAGGTGACATGTGGAAAACTAGGATCTTCATGGAGGAGCTCTATGTTCCATGGGAGAGGTGGTAGGTGACGGGAGCCTTTTAACTCTGTCTATTGGAGATGCCCTGGTTCAATCAGGAATTAATTCAGAGAAGTCTTGTAGCCTGCATTATGCACAAGGTCAGACTAGAGGGTCACAATCATCTCTTTCAGCGTAATAATCCATGAGTTTCTAAGACCTACCATCTTTTACGGTTCATTTCTTCTAAATGCCAATGTTTATTTGTAGCTGTAATATTATTTGGTATAACATATATAGCTGGCAGGGTAAGTGCTAACAATGCTGAAATATTTTAATTTTATTTTTCATAAAAAAAAATTAGAAAGTGAGTCATAGATAATGTGATGAAAACTTGTTTCAGATGTCATCCTAAAAGAAGCTCTAATTTACTTCTCTTTCACTAGATCTTTTTCTTAGGATAGAAGCTTTCATTTTTAAAATATTTTAACTGAGTCTAGGAGAGGATCTTGAGCTTTTGTATAGGGTCAGACTACAAGAAATTTCATTTAAATATCATCAGAACTTTAAATATATCTGTCACAGAGCTCTATATTTTTGGCAGTTAGAGGCCACCTTTATTCTGTGTAATGATGATGGTTTGACTTCATTTGATTTTTCTTTTTTAGCCAAATGAATGGTGCATCTTTCTTTAATTGTGATCCTCATCAACCATTTGGCCCAGTAATAGTATGCAAATTGAACTCTTCAAAAATTAATGCTAACATTTATTAAATAATGCATCATACAATAAGTTAATTTGAAATTCTAAGTTGAACTCTCTGCTCATAAGAGAGGGATATATTTTTCCCTGTGTCATCTTCATAAAACATCTTTATAGTCTTTCAAAATACCTTGAATGTCATTCTTGTTTTTTGACAAATTGATCTGTACTGAGGGTATTCATAAGGAGAAATTCTTTCTGTTCCAGAATTTTCAGATCTTCTATTCCTTGAATTCTTTCTATTCCTTGAATTCTTTCTATTCCTTGAATTTTTCTATTCCTTCTATTTCCATATAATTATTATTTTCTTAGTCCAAACATTTTGAATAAAAGTATCAATGGAATTCAACCATTTAGTAAATATGTAAAAGCTCAGAACACGTATGGTAACATCTGCAAACCAGCAGCAATTTTGCACCATTGCAAAAAACATCTAATTTACCCAGATATAGCATCACACTTAAGGACGCATTGCAACATGTAGAGGGGTGACCGCTTGAAGGAGATATATATATATATGTTTATATATAAATGCCTGGCTTTTTTTAGTTATGATTTTAGGGAAAGTAGAATTGGGTCCTAAAAGCAGTCCACAATTTATACATCTTTCTTTATTTTGACAAAAATACGTACAGATTTCCCTGTTTGCCTTTGTTTAACCATTCTAAATGCTTTTTGAATATGTGTTTTTCTGAGCCTTGCTTGGAGTTTTTCTTTTTTCCTCACATATTGAATGTGTACATGACTCCGTTGCTTTCCATTCATTCATTGGCCATGACCTAGGCAGGTGCTGAAACAGGACTGGTAAGGTAACTAAGCAGAAATGCAGTAAAAAGTAGTAAGGTCTGTTCAGTAGGAGAGGGTTTTTGGAAACACAAATCAAGCAAGATAACAAAACCATCCCTTGCTTAGTAACTAGCAAAGCCCTGAGCAAGCAGGCAGACAAGCATGAGCTCTCCTTCCCCATCTCTGCAGCACTCCTCAGCCTTCCCTTGCAGCCCCTGCTCACTCACCAGAGCCAGGTAGGACACACTTTAACCTGCTGTGCTCCTGCACTATTGTACTAAGAGAGCAACATGAAAGTCAGTGTCTGGAAGGAATGCATAAAAAATAATTTATGCATTAATATTGTTACTAATATTGTTTGATATAATATTGTTACTAATGTGTATGGGGTTGCATTTCCAGTAGTGTCTAGAGTTTTCTGCAGTAGTACCTTTGCCAAGCAGCCCACCAGCAGTAGCAGTGTGTACAGGCAACTGCCTTCACTGGGAGCAGAATAATTGTCCATAAGGTGGTAACCTGAAGCACCTCCACCCTGGTTTCATCCTTCTCTCCTATAGCCTTGTTGGGCTAAGATAACAGTGCAGCTAAGAAATGACACCAGGAACGTGAATGTTTGCTTCTGACTTGTGCTGAGGTCTGGCTCCATTTGGAGCAGACATTGGCTCTTTGGGCTGCAGCTGGATGTGCCTTGGCTAGCTCACTCCCTCATGCTGCTGCTTTCAGAGGCTGAGAAGTTTACCCACTTTTTAGCCTGATGCACTTCTCCACTGAGGAGGTACTTTTGTCTTTTCTGTTTCTGTTGACTAAAAATCACTTTAAGAGTTCAAAAGACCATTACTTTATGAGTGGAAAAATGTGATCTATTTGAGTGTGATGGGCTCCTATGCGAGCACAAATGATTTGGCAAATTTTGAAAAGAGAACATGTGGCCTGAATAATCAACAAGAGGAATTCACAAAGGTTTGGCTTGGCTTACCTAATTTTTTTCTCTGATTTGTCTGTTCTTATAACTGCCACCTGTTCTTTTGTTTGCCTGTAGATCTGCAGTTTTTTGAAACTAGAAGTGACATAATGATAATGTAACTTGACTTTCTGCATAAAATAGAACCTATAATCTCACTGCTTCCAATGCTTTTGCAATAAAGTGCAGCCTTTAGAAAGACATCAAATGTAGCAATGAAGGTGATGTCTATTACTTCCTTAGGTAAAAACTTCTTACAGTTCATTATTTCCAATGTTTAGAGCATTATACCAATTCCACTTGGAGCTTGTCTGGCTTTACCTGCCATATACCGAATTTTTTTCAGTCTTTGAACTCAGCACTTACTTACAGTCTCTGATCAAGTTGCTTCTTTTGTATTCTTTTTGATAAACTAAAGAAATAAAGCTTTATATCTCTCTACAGTTAAGGTGAGATCTACACTGTCAGTCATTCCTGTGGCCCTTTACCAAATTCCTTGCAATTTGTCAAGGTTTGTTGTTCCAGTGATAGTTGTACTGTCTATACCACTCTAGTTCTAAGAATATTCATATATATAGGTAGATGAAGATGTCATCTGAGCACATATTATCAATCTTGTGCCAGAGTAAAAAATGTGGTTCAACTTCAGCTTCAAATTCAGTGATGCAAAAAACTTCAGTACTTTTTTCATATGGGGAAAAACTGTATCATATTACTCAAGTTTTCTACTTTTAATTACAATTTCTGCTGCAAAATACTTGCAATTAAACAGATTAAAATGAGCTGTGTTAGTAACAATAGATGAACAAAGATGGTTGAATCCTACAGGAAATAAATAAAATCTCCTTTGCACAGGAAAGGATCAGTTTTCCAAGATAACAGCTAAAGTAGTGCAGAATAGAGATCTTTGAGCTTCCTTGGGCATACTGCTAGGTGAAACCATATAGGTCATGGCAGTTCTTTGGAGATTTGTTTTGAGATTCATTTTCATTTTTAATCCAGTGCATGAGAGCGAGCAGGTCAAATGAATTGAAACAAACCCATGCTTCTATGAAACCATTTACTGTGAAACTCCACCTGTTATAGAGGAAGAAATAGCTTTGATTTTAATCACTTTTAATCAAATCACTTAGTGAAACCTCTCCATCTTCAAAATGAATCCTGCTGAGGAAGCATGTGAGCCCACAGCATCACAAAGAAAAGTGTCAACCTAGTTGGAAAATGCTTCCTATAATTTTGAGAGAATTGCAGACTGTTTTGATTTACAGCGGTATAGATATATTTAATTTTTGCACAGTGTATGTGTCTATGGTGTAATCATTATATTTAATTCTTTACTTGGTACTAGTAAAGAATGTATGCCATCAGACTTAAACCTTTGGCAGCAAAACATTCGCGGGTAAGCTCAAGTCCAGTCCACACATGCAACATATATTCACACACAATTTTAACTCATACATAATCTGATAAAGTTACTGATGTCACCTAATGCTTTCTCACTGGCAAAGAGTAGCAGTTTTGTGAGCTGGAACGCCTTTCTCTTGATTCAGGGAGACAGTGCATAGCCTGCTGAGTGATTTAAGTGCCTTTTTTTCCCCTTTCCCTTTTCTTCCTCAGAGAAATTGCACATAAATTGCAACTTCCTCTAGAAGTCCTGTCCCTGCATTAGATTTCCACTCTGTGCAGCAAATTATAACACACTACATATGGAATTCATTTATTTCTCTTCCCAAATTCACTTACGTTTTGTTACAGAATAATCTACTAAATAATGCATCCCTCTGTATTTTTACTTATCAAACACAGCATTGTTTCCTTGTGGAGCATCCACCCAAATATTTTCTTCTATGTTATTAGGAAGAAAGAACAACTTTGCCAGCATGTAGTTTGCCTCAGCTGTAGATTTCTGTATCTTCATTTCTGATGGTGTTTTTATTTTTTAAATGGGACATCAGCAAAATTCAGCCCCAAACTCATGCATATTCTGTTATGCTCAACCATTTTTTAATTATGTATTTTTAAATAGACCTACATTCCTCTCTCCCTCCCTCCTTTCCTCCCTCCCTCCCTCCTTCAAAGATCCATGGGTATGTATGACATGGTATAAGCTGTCATTGTTTGTCTTCTATTACAGACTTGTAAGATTCGTTTAGTTTGGTAAGGAAGAACATTGATTGACCATATGCAATTTTGGTCTTAAAAGTTGGACATGTGCTGTGCTACATTTTCTGTAGTGCAGCAGTAAATTCTTCCTCTCACACTGAGAGGTAAGCATGTTCTACATTTCAAGTTTTAATAAATATGTAATTAAGAATGTTTCTTATGCTGCAACATATGTATGTAGCAGACCTTACTACTTCTATACAGTACATAGTGAGTATGTGGTTACTTCAGATATAAAATAGGACTCCTCAATGTGAATATGAATTACATCCGTTCAATTGTTTTGTATATATCTCTCTTTTATTATATGGCCCAATTTGCTTTATTTTCCTCAGGAAACAGCTTGAGCTCAGTTACTACCTCTGATTTTTGTGTGGATAATAAAATATTTACAGTCTTCAAAATTAGGTGCTGAGATATTGATTAGTATGTTATGAATGAGTAACTGAATAGATAAGGGCATGACATTTTGCACATGCATTACCACATACAGAACTTACACAATTTGTGTGTATGTACATGATTGGATTCCAATTCAGCAGTTGATTTCTTCTTACCCATGGCATTTCTCTCACAGTTTTACCAGGCCACTGCATTCTTCTGTTTGGAAGACATTTGGCCACTGCAGCTCTGTTGTGCAGGATGCAGCTGGGACTCCACAATTCAGGGAGGCTATAATTTTTCTAAGTCTCTGTTCTGATTATAGTATGATTGCCTTAATGCAATTTTCTGTGTGCTTCTTTCTTATGTGAATGATACTTTAAAAGCCAACAGACCCTGAGGAGCCTGTGGCACTCCAGAAGTGCCTTTGACCAGGTGCCTTTGCCAAAATACCTTCTTCCCTCTCCACATCCTTTATTGTGCTCCTAGTGACCGCCTTTAACTGTAGACAATGTTAGTGTCTTTTAGAGCACATATAGATGTACGTTTTGGAGATAGATCAGGACAAAAGTGTTGTATTAAGGTAAAGAAACCTTGAAAGCCACTCATCTCAACCATGAAATTTTAGGATATGACCCTACTTTCCATGCCTAATAGACATAGTACTGAACTCAGTTCTTGCCTGCTTGCGTTGCTCAATTCAAATTTGTTTATTTAAAGGGCCCACAAAAGCAGACATTGCTTTACATAGCCCACCATATCAGAAAGGTATAAGCTTCTTCAGTTTCCAAACCTATTAGATGCAGGCTTATTTCTGCCAGGAACTACTCTGTTGTACATTGGGTTTGATCACAGTAAGGAAGTTGTCTGCCTGTACAGAGCCCTTGGGAATATAACAAAATTCTAGGATAATTCACTAATCTGTTCAGTATTTTTTTAATAGAAACACAATTTCTTAATGTTATGTCCTTGAAAATTGCTTGTTTGTTTGGTCTTTTTTTGTCTAAGAGCTTCATTTATGAAAACCTGTGTCTTAATAATTACAAACAAATTACAGATGATCCTACCACACTGTGAGTCTTTGAAAGCAGTAGATAATGAAGCCAAAAAATTGGTCACATGATATCAACCCAAAGGGCTTGTATATTTGCATGTTACTTTAAAACTAAAATGGTACTATCCTAAAGTAGCCCAGCTATTGCTGCTCATGAGTCTTCTTCTAGTATCCTCTTTTGCTTTGTGTTTAAATTCATTGTTTCCTCCCTCCCCAGAAGTAACAGAAGCTGTCATTCCTGTGGGATATACATGCAATATAATAAACTAGCTGTTAGCAACATGATTAGCTGAAGCTAGATTTATTTTCCCAACCAAGCTGAGAATATTTGGAATGGTGAAGGAGCATTGATCAGACAGTGTGTTTTGCTGTTGGATATCTAATTTAATATTAGTTAAACTTGATCAACAATTCAAGAGTTTAGGGTCACATTATTAACAGAAAACATCAATCCTTTGGATAATTCAATTAAAAAACATCAATAAAAATCTCATTTCAAAAGTCACTAGTATACCAATATACCATATCCAGCAGACAGAAACTGCTCAGCCACCATTGAATCATTGCCTGTTTTAATAAGTATTCAGAAATTATACTGAGACTTCAAAAGAAATTGTAAGGAATTGTTAGCAGGTTTATTAATGTTTTATGTTTTATTAAAAGTTTGGGTGTACATTTCACAATGAGCAACATCAAAAATCAGACTTTCTGCCTGTAATTTTGCTTCCTCCTGTCTTTCTGCCTTTGGGATTCGCTCTTTTCCTTTCATCAGCTGCCATTTTCAGCAGCATGCAGTAATTTCATGGCTCATTGCAAGCGCTGAAAACCTTTGAAACCACAAATGCTAACCTACCTGGCCTGCAGCCATTTAGGAAGAGATTAATTTAGCAAACAGAAGCAAAACACTTTCTACTTCTAGCCTGTGCATAATTTCACTTCTATCTATATTTATTTTACAGTGAGCAGCGTAATGACAATTTCAGTAATTGCAACTCTGTAAAAATTTGCCTACCTAGCTTATCTCACTATCACAAGACTGTGAGTCAGTCAGATTAGAAAAAGTACAGCATGTGAAACTGCATTGGTTGCCTTCCAAAAAATATGTGCCTTATATAAAACTTAAGTGATGCTTTGCACTTATTTGTATACTTATCTACAGGACAATGGATTCTCCATGATGTTTGCTTGAGATGTGTGTGCCTTTTTAATGCACTGTGATTTATGGGTGCTTTTCCCACACAAAAAAGATCAGCAACACTAGTAGGCTGCAAGCGCCAGCCCATTTCTGCAGACTTAGTTACAAATGGCTGTTATGGTGCTGTCAAGCGATTTGAACAGAACTGAAAGTCCATCTGGGGCAAATCTAAGCTATCATGCTTGGAAGGAATTCAAATTCAAAATTAGCCTACAAACTGTTAGCTGAAAAAAAAGTTCAAAATATTTTATTGTTTCTAATATGACTCAAAGATCAAATTCCCTAAGTAAACACAGAAACTTTTCTTCTAATCCATTTTTTATTTCATTTGAACATCATATTCAGAAGATGCATAATACCAAGCTTATAAATATTTATTTATACAGTAAGATAGAAACCACTTGGTTATCCTGTTTCCCTGTGATTTCTCTCAGTGCTGAGTATCCCACTTCTTACCTAGTTTGTTGAGCACCAAGGTTTCAGTGTTTATCCTCTGACAAATGTAAAGCTTACAATAATTGAACCCAAAGCCTTTGTTGCCATGTGCTGTGTAACAAAAAAGAAACAACAAAAAGTAGTTGTAATAGCATTGTCAGATATACAGGAGGAAAAAGATTTCTTTATGATTTCCATGTCTGCCTTGATAGCTAGCATGATGGCTTCAGGTATGCTGAATCCCTAAGGTATCTCACAGCTCCTGACTTCTATATTGGTATCCTGGCACT